>BPLR01021158.1:0-249154 GCA_021605095.1 Caerostris extrusa
AGACCTCCATATCTAAAACCATATTGCTCGTTCACGACTCATTATTCCGCACAACATAGCACAGTTACCTCCATATCCGAAATCCGCCCGCTCATTTCACGACTCATTGACTTTGCACCAGACCTAGCACAAATCTGATCCATAGTCAGAATCTGTACCGCTCGTTCACGATTCATTGTTTGCTCAGACCTACTTTAATCTGATCCATAGTCAGAATCTGTATCGCTCGTTCACACGATTCATTGTTTGCTCAGACCTAGCACAATCTGATCCATAGTCAGAATCTGTACCGCTCGTTCGTTCACGATTCATTGTTTGCTCAGACCTAGCACAATCTGATCCATAGTCAGAATCTGTACCGCTCGTTCACACGACTCATTGTTTTGCACCAGACCTAACACAATCTGATCCATAGTCAGAATCTGTACCGTTCGTTCCCACGATTCATTGCTTGCTCAGATCTAAAACAGTCTGCTTCATAGCCGCAGAATCCTTACGCTGGTTCACGATTCATTGCCTTACTAGAACCAGCCCAGTTTCTTCTAGATCTGAAATCCGTATTATTGTTCATGACCCATGATGGCTAGTTAGAAAGAATCTAACTCTCTCAAATAACAGCTAGGTAAATTAAAGCGAGAAAGCACTCGTCAGCAGAATATTGTTGTTGCACTCCTGCAGCTCCGTAAATATATATGCGCTGGTTCCGCATTCGTATGATTACACATCAAACTATCACTGCGCCAAGTTGTGAAACGAAAGAATCTCTACAAGAATGCTCGAAATTCCCACAATCTATCACGTCTGGAAAATATTGCCAACATAGCATTTCTGCCTGACTTCCGAGTCGCCTAGGTGTCCTACCTTTCCTATAATTTGAAAACCTGGGACTGAGAGATCCTGTATACATCTAAACTGATTAGTCCAAATAAATAACAGATTTATGCAATACTTTCTATAATACTCAGGAACTCCTCCTCCTTCCTCACAACAAATGTCTGTCATATTCCAACATAAGGAATACGCTTTTTCGTAGAAATAAAAAAACACTTTGAATTTTCAGCCTTTGATTCACTAAAATAGAATCGCTTGAAAAAAATAACTAAAATCAAAAAATTATATGTTATTTAATTACAAATACTATTTTACTTTTTTAAATTAGTTCATCTTCGTCATTGGCGCAACAGCACCATGGTGGACAAACCATCTGCCTACTGACAGATCTTTTATTTTAACTAGGATTCTGTAATTTAAATAATAAAATGATAAAATTAAGTTTTACAAGTTATACTATTTTTCGTTTTACTATTTCAGTCACGAAATTCCATTAATGGTTAATGGTTTCTTGCAAAACACATTGCTTCGGTGTGTCATCATTGTTTCTTAAGAGAAAATATCTTCCAAGAAATATTCTTAAATATAATTGGTCTACATTCGTGACATACATGAAGAAAGCCAAGAAAATATTCATACACGCATCACACTACAGAGTACTTTAGTTTGTCTAGAATCCTTGGGTTATACATTAGAAAACTTGAAGTTTTTTTGTATATTTTAGGTCGCTACATAACATCTTTTTTTTTTTTTTTTTTCGTCATATGTTAACGAACAGCATAAAAAATTTTTACTTTTACGAGAGAAGAATAAACAATTTTTTGAAACACAAAAGAAACTATAAGAGTCAAAGAGAAAAATGGACTTTTACGAAAGTCGAAAAAATATGTTAATATGTGCTAGTGAGCGAAAAAGAAAAAAGGACTTGAAATGAAGTTGCAGATAAAAATAAAAAGGCCTTACAAAAGACAAAAATTAATATTGTTTCTTATCCTTCTTGATAGACAGCAACATCTAGACAGGGATGGGCAAACTTTTTTGGTAGAAAAGGTTTGGTGGGCTAAGATAAATTTTTCTAAAATTTTAAAAACAATATACAAGTATTATAATTTAAATATGTTAATGAGATGAATGAAAATGCGTTTTCATTTTTAAAATTCCTTATATTGAGGTTAGAAGTGAGATATACTGATTCTGAGAAACAAGAGTAAATGCTCATCTGTCAGTCTACTTCTGAAATAATTCTTTCTAAGGTTCAAAGCTGAAAACACTTGTTCACATATACATATAGCATGAAGCAAACATAGCACTGATTTTCTGTGCATGAGATATTAAGTTTGGGAAACTTACTTTCGATAAGGATTTATAAAACTCTAACTTTGGCATATTTAGCTTGGCTTAAGTATATTTAGCTTATTTTGCTTAAGTATATTTAGCTTATTTTGGCTTTGCTATTTCCGTCGATTTATGTTTTGTAGAACAAAAAACAGAGAAAGTAAAAAGATCATCAGTCCTTTGAAAAAAAAGAAGGAAAAAAAGAATATTTCATCAAAGTAGAAAAGGAGATGGATATATTATATATAAATATGTCTTTTAATTTGCTTCTAACCGGCAAATTAAAATTCTATCCGCGGGCCGGATAGAACCTTCGGATGGGCCGGAGTTGGCCCATCCCTGATCTAGACCAATTGAATGAACCCGTGAGTCTTAAACAGGCGAGTTATACCAGGGCCGGCGAGATTGTTCATTCATCGCGCGCTCTCGCTGGCCCCGGTTATACCCCCGGACCAGTTATACCCCCGGGCACTGAGTACCCATTTCAGTCGCCTTTTATGAAATGCATGGGGTACAGTGGGGCTATTATAACCTGAACCAACACGAGGTAAATTAATATTTAACTATTTGATCGAGATTTTCATCTCTCTCATGAAAATGAAGATTTTAAATTGTCAAGAAAAATATAATTTCTTTTGTTTTTACCCTAATTATTATAAGCATATGATAAAAAAAATTAATTCTTTTAAGTCATACTGTTTCCAATTTCTAATTTAATAAATTCATAATACAACATTTTTTTTTATATTATGTCAAAAAAAAATTTCTTTAAAATTGAAAAGTTTTGCTAATTTTTATGCCATGATCATAAAAAATTTAATTGATAATCAAAGGGCAGAAACAAATAAATACAAACTTTCTACGGATTGTACTACTTCATCGGCGCAACAGCCCCATGGTGAAGGCTGCCTGCCTTCTCACAGATTTCGATACAGGAGATGTTTTCTTTATACGAAGAGGGATGTCATTACCTACGCCCAAAGCTCTATAGTCATTTTAGACCGGGACCTACGGATTAAAGTGGATTCCAAACCACTGCAAACATACATAACATCGCCGGAACTCGAACCCGAAACCTGTAGTGCAGAGTGCCAGAGCGGTATTCTCTCTACCATCAGAACCCCCGTTGCGCTACTGCCCATTTAATAGTAATTGTATCAAATGCATAGGCTACATACCGCTACAGTTTTTCAATGTTGTTTTTGGAAGTCTAAGTTTTAACACTGCACTTTTTTCTCCATACAAGACGGTAAGGATCGAATATGAGAGTTGTACAATTAAATTTACTTCTAGATCGATTCAGTGTGGAGTTTAATGTCAGTATTAACAGTATTTTTCAACTCCTTCTATTAGCTCTCCTATATATATATCTTGTTCAAATTTTGAATCGTTAATAAAATACTTTTTAATCTACACTCAAGTTCAAATGCATTTTTTAATTTGTAGTGGATGACACTGGATGTTAATACAGTTTTTCGAATATTAATTCAGTAATTAAATTTAATTAATTCATTTTAGTTTTTAGATTTAAGTTGCATATATCTAGCAATAGATGGCGCCAGATAAACTTAAAAAAATGATTGAAAATTATTTATAAAGGACTTTCTGCAGTATAGGGAAAACAAAGTAGGAATTGACTTCAAAAAAAATTTTTATATTACTTGTTTTACAGCAACTCAACTTCTAAACTATATGCAAAATCATGTTGTTGTTGATGTCAAATGTTGCTCCAGCGGAGGGGCATATTAAGTACTTAAACTTGAACACGTACGTTGCCCTGCTCTGTTCTTCTTTGGTAATACATCATAGTAACTGAAAGTTTGTTATTAAATTTATGTTTGTTGAATTATTTTAATGAAAGAATTTAGTTAGAGATCTGATGTTTTGTGACATTATTTACATATTTTTGTGTTTACAAAATATTCACAAAAATGTTGTGGAAGTATTACACAACATAATAATGATTTCCAATATAAGCAGGCAGGGGACATATTTAAATAGTTGTGTTATCAATATAATGATACAAAAAGACCTTTAATAGACAGCAAATTATGGCATATTGACGAAATGCACATCAAAATAAAATTTTATGGCTCTAAGTGAAGCAGGAAAATGTTTTCTATAACAGTTAGCAGCCATTCATAATCTAAACCAGCCAGACCATAGTTGAACTCCTTTTATTAATACTAAAAATTGAACTATTTTTAAAGTCTCAACTAAAGTACAATTATTAAGTACTAATATTTCATATGGGGTCTGAATGGCCTAGTGGCTAGATCTATGGCGCTCTGTACTACAGGGTTAGGGTTCGAGTCCCAGCAGTATCATGGATGTTTGTAATGGTTCGAAATCCACTTTAAACTGTAGGTCCCGGTCTAGCATGACTGTAGAGCGTTGGGTGTAGGGCTGACAACCCTACCCCGTAAAAGAAGACATCTCATGTTTCGAAATCTGCTAGCAGGTAGACGGCCTTGGCCCACCATGAAGCTGTCGCGCCACTCATGATGATGATATTTTATATAAAAATATCTATACCGTATTTCCTGCCTAGATTTTATCATGTATTTTAAACAAAAAAATGCAAAATTTAAGGGAGCTTATTAGAGGCGACTGCGTATAATCTGTCTGCGTTTTTTCCGGAAGTTTCATAAAATTCAATACTATAAAACTGTCATTTGCTTTTTAGCAACAAATATTAAACATATCTTCTTAGATAATAGAGAACGTGATTTTTATAAAATTTAACATCCTACATGAGTGTATACTAGTGGAGGAAAAACAGACTGCTGGGAAGTTGCGGATAAGAATTAAAACGCTTTATAAAAGACGAAATTAATAATGATCGTTAATTTCCTCTCTTTAATAAGTATGAAGTTTATAAATTGTCAGAAAAAAAAAATGTCGTTCTGTTTGTTTTCCTCATCGCATATCTCCTTCCGTTCTTAATTATCTTAAATTTTTAACAAAATTTATTTATACATTTGTTGCGTCTAAACCAAGCATTAAAACTGATGGTTGTTTTATTTTTACATTATAAAATTTGAATGTCGCTCTATAGCCATTTATTGCTCACTTAAGACTAATTAAACCGGGCATTACAATTTAAAGTAGACTCCAGACCACTAACAAATGTCCATGCCATCGCCAGTATTCGAACCTGAAGCCTGTAGTTCCAAAGGCCCCAGCGGTAGCCATTTGGCCATTAAGCCTCATGAAAGGTTTAATTATTATATATCATTTGAAAGAACAGAAGTTCCAGAGGTATTAGTTAGCTTATACGACACTACATTTTATACGAGATGGGCGAGTGCCTGATGGGCGAATGACTAGCGCTCTGGCTCTCAGTACTACAGGTTTGGGGTGGATTATGGCAGGATTCTAACCTGAAGCCTATGGCCAGGCTTGCTGTTTGGCTATCAACCAGCATACAGGATAAAGGCTAGAGATTTGACCATCAACAAGCATAGAAGACTTGATTATTATAAGGCATTTGAAAGAAATCAAGCGAGTTACCGGTGGATAATACGCCAATATAGCTTATATCAATATTTAACTTTTAACGCTATTGCAGATTATTTTGGAGGGCCGAAAATAATGAATGTATATTATACGGCTTTTCCGTTTAATGTATCGCAAAATTTTTTTAAAAATTTTGACAATAAGGGCATTTTTAAGAACTTGGCATTTTCTAACTCAAAAAACATCAGACCCTCGTTATATCACGCATTCGAATAGTTATTACACTTTTTTAAAGAAAAATACGAGTATAATACATATGACTTTGTTTAAATCATTTATATCGCCTTAATGGTATATCTGATTTAAGTAGTATTCTTGGTAGTACTACTATTTAAGTAGTACACCGACTGGTAGTATGACTGATCGCCTTAATCAGTTATATCACGTTTTTTTCTTTGTCTTTTATGCTGTTTATGACGAGGGGATATAGCGCCGCTACTTTTTCATTCTTGTTTATGATTTTCCAAAGATAATGAAATTTTTGCTAATTTGCTAATTTTTATATTATATATAAAAAAATTTTAAGTAGAGTTCAACTTCTCTTTAAAAAAATCTTCAATAAATAAATTCATGCTATTAAATGAACCGGATAAATTACAGCAAACATTAGTCGATAAGATACTACAGTTAATTGCCTTTTTATTACTAAATTTCAAAGCCTTTATGCTACACAATCTACTTGATTATCCTAATTACATTCATCTTTCTTTTTTAAGTAGCTGCAGACATTAAAGTGCTAAAAATTCTTCGCACCCATTTAATATGTTTAAACAGTAAAAGAATAATTTTTTTACAAGAAAGACGAAAGCATTTTTACAGTAAAGACTAACATCTTAATGAAACATTAGAAGAAAAAAACACCAAAACAAGCAATTTTCTGAGCATATAGTTGGGATTTTTGTTTTAAAAGAATCTTTTTTTCCTTGAATGTACATATACTCATAAAGACATCATTATGAAATGTTCATTTGGTACGATTCTGCTATTTGCACGAGAAAATTGTTCTTAGCTGTTTGCTTCAGAAAATAAATGCTGTCGGAATTTTTTAACCCTTAACAGTATCTTAAAAGATGCACGACTACTATAAATTACTCAGCTAAGAAGAGCAAAGCAATCTTTCTATCCAAATATCAAGAATATTTTTCGTTTTTTACGATGTTTTTTTTATCTTTACAACTGAAGATTAAATAAGTGACCATTTGTTTATTGCTTTCTATCAGATAAGTTTTATTCATAACTGATGGAATTAACATGAAGTACGGAAGGCTAAGAATGTTAACGAAAAGAGTTTTTTTTTTAAGTGGAAAAACTCACTTTTAATTATTTACTGTGTTTTAGTTATAGTGGAAATAAAACTGACGTTATTAAATTTACGAAAATGATTTTTCGAAATTAAATTCAAACAAGGAAATAGCTAAGTATTGAAAACATTTTCGATCTGTGTAGGCCGCTAAAATTCCTAGATTAATTTTTTTTTTTAATTGTTTGATGTTAGTATAATTAATTTGATTCTATGAATCTATTTTCTTTGTTTGTGAAAACCTAAAGAGAATGTTTCTTTTTTTTTATCCTGTTCTAGTTTATTCGAAGGAAGTTGTGTTAATTACAGTCATTTTCCTTCATTTAATTACAATTAAGCATAATTAATGTTTTATGTGCAATCGAGCATTTCTCTATTTCGAAGTTGACAAATATGCATCTAATATGTGTGTATCTAATAAAATTATAAACTTAAGCCAAATTCTCACAATGAAAGTTATTCTATCAGACAGAACTTTATTACAAGATTTGCTTTTGTTTATTTACTATATCACTTTTTATTTACTTTATAATTACTACTATATTCACTATAAGTACTTTTATATAGAGCCCGATTCGAGGCTCATTGGTAATGTGCGCCTCTGGTGAGCATTAGAAATGAGGTTCAATCTGCTGATGCCATTGTTGTGGACACTTTCAAAGACGAAGAGTCTCGAAGGCGTTTGTGATCTTCAATATCCTCGCTAGCTCGTCAGACTACCTAGAGGGAATTTGTCCATGTTTTCTCCATACTATATGCAACTACGAAGTAGTTATCGATAGAAGTTCTCCCAGAAGGTACCGCCCTTCTTCTTCAACTACTCGGAGCTAAGGCAGACTTCTACCTACAGGTGCTACATCACAACAGAAGCTGCCACCATTTTCTCTCCTTTCATGAGACCATACGGGATTTTAGACTTGGTCTCGATATTGCTGTCTATTATGTGGGATTAAAAACTCTCTCGTGAAAATATGAAGATTATAAATTATCAAAATACTGTCATTTGTTTTCTTTTGATATAGCATATCTTTTCACCGTTTCCAACTGCCTTTAATTTGTAACATAATTTGTTTATCTAATATATAAAATTCTCGTGTCACAGTGTTTGTTGCCAAACTCCTCGAAACGGCTCGACCGATTCTTATGAAAATTTTTGTGCATATTTGGTAGGTCTGCGAATCGGTCGTAATCTATTTTTAAACCCCTAAGTGATAAGGGTGGCCCACCCCTAAATATTTTTTAAAAATTTCTTTGGCAAACCAATGTAATGGCAACAATGTATTGTTAATGTTTAGTTAAGCAAAATTGGAAACTTTATTATTGTTCTAAGAAAAATAAAGATGGCTGAAATTCCCGTGTCACGATGTTTGTTCGCGATGAACTCCGAAACTAACCATCCGATTTTAGCTTTTTTTTTTTAATGTGTGTTTTATTCCAACTTGAGAGATAGGATAGTTTTTATTCAGATTTTTTCGTATTTAATTGCAAAATCGTTTAAAATCTGCCATTGAGGAAGGCGCCAATCTTGCAGCACTGAATTTTCGCCAATTTTCCGCCAATTTATTTAGGGTTGCAATACTGCAATTAGAGGAATTCGTAGCTTCATTTTCGAACAATATAATGACTATTTTATTGCTATTTCGATAATTAATTGCAGAATTCTTATTTGCACTAATTTCATCGTTGGAGTAAAAAGTTTGTTTCCACCACAGACGAAAGATATACCAACAATAAAAGATGGCGCCGTGTCTCGATGCCTGTGCTACATAACCGTAAAATTCTCATGTTCTGAATATTATTGTTTTATGTACTACTTTAAATTTTTGTGAAAATTATATTGTATGAAATTTATATTATTTGTATGAGAAATAAATCAAATGTATGTAAGTATTACCTGATTTGATTATCAATATTTTTTTTATTTTCTAAGTTTGAATTTGAATTGGAATAAAATATATTGAATGAAAAGTTGTGAATCAAAACATTGAACTTTTCTATGCTTAAAGTTTGTCAACATGTGTTGTATTTGATTAAGAATTCTAAAATGAAATGTGATCTACAAGATAATATAATATAGACAATATAATTTTAAAGAAAGATGATGAATTTTCAAGGATTTTTGAAAAGTGTGAAAATGAAGTAAACTCTGCAATTATTTGATATAATGATAACATTAAAATTGTATAAAAGGTATTATAATAGTTGCAAGTTGAAAATTAAGGACATTTTATTTTAAAAACTTTTGTTATTTGAAAAACAAAGAATTTGAGTGATTTGAATATTGTCGAAGAAAAATTGATAAATTGTACTTTTAAGTTGGAAGTTATTTAAAGAAAAACAAAAACAAATAAATAAGTGTTTATATTAATAAAGGAGAATTTAAAGCTCAATAACATTTTTTTTTTGTATGTACATTTGTTTTTTTATTTATATTTAAAAGTTGGTTTTAATTATTTCTTATTTGAATTTTTATGCATTTTGTATTCATTCAAAACATCACAATAAAAATATTTCTGTTCTAAATGCTTTGAAACTTCATGTAAAAGTTTTCTTTAAATGTATGAAAGGAATAGAACATGGAAATTAACCTAAATTCATAAATTATTTTTATTTTAGTTTTTAAACTAAAATAAAAATAAAAATAAAATTACACAAAATTTGTAAAAAAAAAAAGTTTGTGTCGACAAACTTTAAGCATACAAAAATGTATAAATAATTGAGATATAAATTTGAAAACAGTATATTACCTTCATAAGGATATTCCCAGCATAAAAATACTTGCAAAGGAAAAAACTATTCATGTTTTATTTATTTTTGAATTATAAAATTTTGCAACAATATCACATTTTCGCAATGTTTATCCATATTTTAAAGAATAAATTGTATAAAGAATAGTTAAAGTTGATATTTTTATGTGAAATTCAAAGGTTTTGAATATATTTAATCAAAACACTTGCAAAAAGGCTAAATATTTTAAATTCAGGTCATTTCATATTAAAAGCCTTTGCAAATAGCAGGAAGTTGTAAAAAAAAAAAAAAAAAAAGTTTGTCGAGCAAATTTTAACTTTTCAAAACAAAGCTCAGAAAATATTTACAGCTTTAAGGAAAAACAAAACTATATTTTTAATAAATAAGACTATGAACTTGATAATTCAATCGCATTTTAATATATTTACAACATTTTTAAAAAGTAATATATCTAATTAAAAGTTGTTTTTAGCTTTTCTCAGAATGAATTTTAAAGCTTTTTGTTTTCATGTGAAACACCATAACAAAAGTAATTTTGATCCAAATGCTACAAAACTTTGTATTTATGTTTTTCATAAATATTTACAGGGAACAGACCTCTGAAATGATTATAGCTACATAAATATTTTTTATTTCAATTGTTAAACTTGAATTACATGCAAATTTTGGAAGAATTTTGTGTCGACAGCATTTAAACTAGCACAAAAAATAATAAATAATAAAAGATATAAATTTACCAGAGGTCTATTCACTGTAAAATGTTAGTACAAACAAATACAAACTTAAAAATTTAAAAATATTTATTTTATTTCAGGTTTTGTAACAGTATCAATTTTTGGCCATTTTTACCCTTATTTTAGCTTATAAAATTTTTAAAAAAATAATAATGAAATTTTTTTATGTGAAATCATTAGTTTTTAGATACATTCAATCCAAAATGTACAAAGATAAAAAATTTCCTTCGAAGATGTTCGTGTACCTTAAACGATCGTTTGCATTTGTATTTTATTGTGAATTTTTTTAAAGTCTTTTCTTATTATATCCCGATTTTATTTTAATTGTATTGTATTTTTTCAATTATCATTTTCAGTAAACGACCACCAAAAAATCTAACCTCAGAATCCGTGTTCCTCCCATGGGCAGCTGTATGTTGCATGCTCACGTGTTTGAAAACAGTCGAATTTATTTATTTCGACGAAAGACAGACTAACAAGAAATATTGTTCATTTCTTAGTTAAATGAAAGTAATGATTATTAAAAATTATATTACGTAAAATAATTATAAAACAGTGTTAAAAATCAACATTATCTACCTCATTCATTAAATTAATAAAAATTAAACATTTTCTATTCGTTGAAACTTAATTTGATCTTTTCATCATTCTTTACCAATCAATTTCCTTAATTATTAGATACTATAACCAATTATAGTATCTAATAATTGAACGAAATACAAGAAAGCCACAGCAACGCGTGGCCGGGTCTTCTAGTATATTTATAAAGTTACAAACACGCTTTGAAACAAATAACCATTTTATTTTTATATCATGAACATAAAATTTGGTTGTTGCTCTATAGTCATTTTTGCACACTTAAGACTAATTAAACCAGGATCTATGGTTTAAAGTGGATTCTAAACCCCTGACAAACATCCTTTCACGGCCGGGAATCGAACTGGAAGCCTGTAGTACCCAATGCCAAAGCTCTAGTCATTTGACCATCAAACCGCATAGAAGATTTGACTATTATAAGCACTTGAAACAACAGACACGAGTTTCCTGTGGATATACGTCGCTACAGGTCATGCAAAATTTAACTTTTTAACACCTTGGAGTATATTTTGATGAGCCAAAAACAATTCATGTAGATTCTAGAGATCTGTAGTTAAATGTATCGCCGAATTCTTTTTAATTTTTTTGAAATTAAATGTATTTTTAAGAACTTGGCATTTTCTAACTCAAAAAACATCAGACCCTCGTTATATCACGCATTCGAATAATTATTTCAATTCTTTTTAAAAATACGAGTATAATTTTACTTTGTTTAAAAATATCGCCTTAATAGTATATCTGATTTAATTAGTATTCTTGGTGTACTACTATTTAAGTAGTACGCCGACTGGTAGTTTGACAATCGCCTTAATCAGTTATATCGTTTTTTTTGTCTTTTCTGCTATTTATAACGAGGGGATATAGCGCCGCTACTTTTACATTCTTGTTTATGATTTTCCAAAGATAATGAAATTTTTCCTAATTTGCTCATTTTTATATTATATATAAAAAAAAATTTAAAATACAAGTTTTTCTTAAAAAATCTTCAATAAATAAATTCATGCTATTAAATGAACCGGATAAATTACAGCAAACATTAGTCGGTAAGATACTACAGTTAATTGCCTTTTTATTACTAAATTTCAAAGCCTTTATGCTACACAATCTTCTAAAATTATCCTAATTACATTCATCTTTCTTTTTTTAAATAGCTGTAGACATTAAAGTGCTAAAAATTCTTCACACCCATTTGATATGTTTAAACAGTAAAAGAATAATTTTTTTACAAGAAAGATGAAAGCATTTTTACAGTAAAGACTAACATCTTAATGAAACATTAGAAGAAAAGCACCAAAACAAGCAATTTTCTGAGCATATAGTTGGGATTTGTTTAAAAGAATCTTTTTTCCTTGAATGTACATATACTCATTAAGACATCATTATGAAATGTTCATTTGGTAAAGAGAATATTTACGATTCTGCTATTTGCACGAGAAAATTGTTCTTAGTTGTTAGCCTTGGAAAATAAATGCAGTTGAATTTTTTTAATCGTTAATCTGCAACTTAAAAAAGATGCACGACTACTATAAATTGCTCAGCAAAGAAGAGTAAAAACAATCTTTTCTACAAATATCAAAAATAATTTTTTTCTTTCTTTACAATGTTTTTTATCTTTACAACTGAAGATTAAATAAGTGATCATTTGTTTATTGCTTTCTAGCAGATAAGTTTTATTCATAACTGATGGAATTAACTTGAAGTATGGAATGCTAAGAATGTTAACGAAAAGAGTTTTTTTTTTAAGTGGAAAAAAACTCACTTTTAATTATTTACTGTGTTTTAGTTATAGTGGAAATAAAACTGACGTTATTAAATATACGAAAATGATTTTTGAAATGAAATTGAAACAAAGAAATAGCTAAGTATTTAAAAACATTTTAGATCTGTGGGGACTGATTAAATACCATAGATTAATTTAAAAAATTGTTTGATGTTAGTAAAATTAATTTGATTCTATGAATCTATTTTGCTGTTTATTAAAACTTCGAGAGAATAGTTCTTTTTCTTCCTATTCTGGTTTATTTAAAGGGCGATGTGTTAGTTACAGTCTTTTTTTCCTCCTTTGATCACAATTGCAGGCAATTAATGTTTTTTATGCAATTATGCCAGATTAATATGCAATTATGCCAGATTATTTATTATTATGCCAGAGATCCAGCCATTTGCTCTTCACACCTCATGGCAGAATTTGGCTATTAAAAGGCATTTGAAAGTACAGACGCGAGTTCCCAGTTGATAATACACCGCTACAACTTATACTAATATTTTACTTTTAATGCTGTTGCAGATTTTTTTTGGTGAGCACAAAATCATTAATTATTTTGTGGTTTAATGTATAGTAGTTTTTGGTGGCATTTATTTTTGTGGTTTCATGTATAGTTTATACGGTTTCGTAGTTAAATGTATAGCAGAGTTTTTAAAAAGTTTTGAAATTTAGGAAATTATTAAGAACTTTTAAGAAAGGCATTTTCTTATTCAAAGAACAACAGTCCACGTTATTTCGTACATTCGGGTAGTTACTTCACTTTCCTTTTAGAAAAAGTAACAGCATAATTAATGCGACTTTGTTTATCTGCGACTTAATCAGTTATATCACTCTTTTCTTTGTCTTTTACGCTGTTTATAACAGGGAGATACAGCAATACTTTTTCATTCTTGTTTATTGTTTTGCCCAGACAATGAAATTTTCACTAATTTGCTCATTTTTATAGTATATATAAAAAAAATGTAATTAAAGTTCAGCTTCACTTTTAAAAATCTTCAGTGAATAAATTCATTGCACAAAATGAACCGGATAAATTACAACAAACGTTAGTTGGTAAGATACTAGCGTTAATTTCATTTTTATTACTAAATTTCAAAGCCTTTATGCTACACAATCTGTTAAATTATCCTAATTACACATATCTTTCTTTTTCAGTAGTTGTAGAAATTAAAGTGCTGAAAATTCTTCACACCCATTTAATATGCTTAAACTATGAGAGAATAATTTTTTTACAAGAAAGACGAAAGCATTTTTACAGTAAAGACAAACATCTTAATGAAACATTAGAAGAAAAGGATTAAAACAAGCAATTTTCTGAGTATATAGTTGAGATTTTGTTTAAAAGAATCTTTTTCGTGAATGCACATATATTCATTAAGACCTCATTATAAAATGTTCATTTGGTAAAAGAGAGTATTTACGATTCTGCTATTTGCATGGTAAAATTGTTCTTAGCTGTTTGCTTCAGAAAATAAATGCAGTCGGAATTGTTTAACCCTTAACAGTATCTTAAAAAAGATACACGACTACTATAAATTACGCCGCTAAGAACAGTAAAGCAATCTTTCTATCCAAATATCAAGAATATTTTTTCTTTCTTTACAATGTTTTTTTTTTATCTTTACAACTGAAGATTGAATAAGTGACCATTTGTTTATTGCGTTCTAGCAGATAAATTTTATTTGTACTGACGCAATTAACTTTGAAGTATGGAATGTTAAGAATGTTTACAGAAATAGTTTTTTTTTTTTATAAGAGTGGGAAAAACCTCTCCTTTTAAGTATTTACTGCATTTTAATTACAGTGGAAATGAAATTGACATTATTAAATTTACGAAAATGATTTTCGAAATGAAATTCAAACAAGGAAATAGCTAGGTATTTAAAACATTTAGATTTGTGTGAGATGATTAAACTTCCTAGATTAAATTTTTTTTTTTTTAAAAATTGCTTGATGTATTAAAAAAAAAATTAATTCGATTCTATGAAACTATTTTCGTTGTTTGTGAAAATCTCAAGAAATGGCTTTTTTTTTTCTTCCTGTTCTGGTTTATTCAAAGAACGATGTGTTAGTTGACGTTTTTCCTCCTTCTGTGACAATTAACTACAATTAATGTTTTTATGCAATCAAGCATTTCACTATTTAGAAGTTGACAAATATGCACGTATGTGTATCTAATAAAACTGTAAATCTACGCAAAATTATCACAATGGGAGCTACTCTAATATACATGATTAAAATCTTTAATACAAGATTTGCTATTGTTTATTTTCTATGAGTACCTTTAAATCGAGCCCATACTCGGGGCTCAGCAATTATGTGAGTCGCTGGTGAGCAATAGGGCTGAGATTCGATCCGCTGGCTGCAATGATGTAGAAGCTGTTTCAAAAATTAGGAGACTCGATGGCGTTTGTGATGTTCAGCATCTCTGCCTAGTTAGATTTAGCGCTCTACGGTCATTTTGTGCTATACAGACTATACAGACCGAAAACTACTGCTTAACGGGGATTCCGAAATACTAATAAACATCCATGCCTTCGCCAGGATATTAACCAGAACCCCTGTAGTTCCAAAGGTGAGACCGCTAACCAATTGGTCAGATGTCGTGAGAGACCATTATTATGTAGCATTGGAAAGAACAGAACGAATACGAAAATACAACTTTACGAAAGTTTTAACTTTTAACGCATTGCAAACTATTTTACCATAGTGAGCCGAAAATAATTAATGTAGATTATAGTTAGTTAAATGTATGGTAGGTTTTTTTTTAAAGTTTTAAAATTAATGATATTTTTAAGAACTTCTCTTAAAAAAAAAAACGTCCCTCGTTATATCACGCATTCGGATAATTGCTACATTTTTTAAAAAAAGTAAGAGTATGATTACGGCGACTGTGTTTATTTGCGACTTAATCAGGCATATCATGTTTTTTTGTGTCTTTTGAGCTGTTTATAACGAGGGGATACAGCGATAATTTTTCATTCGTGTTTATGATTTTGCACAGATAATGAAATTTTTACTAATTTGCTAATTTTTATGGTATATATATATATAAAAAAATTTTTAATTAAAGTTCAGTTTCACCTTTAAAAAATCTTCAATGTATAAATTCATTGCATTAAATGACGGACAAATTACAGCAAACTTTAGTTGGTTGGCATTAATTTCCTTTTATCACTAAATTTCAAAGCCTTGGGCTACACAATCAGCTAAATTATCCCAATTGCATTCATCTTTCTTTTTAAGTAGCTGTAGACATTAAAGTGATGAAAATTCTTGACACCCATTTAATAGGCTTAAACTATACTAGAATAATTTTTTTTTACAAGAAAGACGAAAGCATTTTTACAGTAAAGACTAACATCTTAATGAAACATGAGAAGAAAAGGACCAAAACAAACAATTTTCTGAAAATACAGTTGAGATTTTGTTTAAAGGAATCTTTTTTCGTGAATACACATATACCCATTAAGACCTCATTATAAAACGTTCATTTGGTAAAAGAGAATATTTACGATTCTGCTATTTGCATGAGAAAATTGTTCTTAGCTGTTAGCCTTGGAAAATAAATGCAGTCGGAATTTTTTAATCGTTAACTGCAACTTAAAAAGATGCACGACTACTATAAATTACTCAGCTAAGAAGAGTAAAACAATCTTTCTCTCCAAATATCAAGAGTATTCTTTTCTTTCTTTAAGATGTTTTTTATCTTTACAACTGAAGATTAAATAAGTGACCATTTGTTTATTGCTTTTTAGCAGATAAGTTTTATTCCTAGCAGATGCAATTAACTTTCAAGTATGGAATGCTAAGAATGTTAACGGAAAAAGTTTTTTATTAACATTGTGTAAAAACTATCACTTTTAATTATTTACTGTGTTTTAATTATAGTGGAAATAAAAGTGTCGTTATTAAATTGACGAAAATGATTTTTGAAATGAAACTCAAACAAGGAAATAGCTAAGTATGTAAAACATTTTAGATCTATGTTGTTATATATGTTGATTAAATTCCTATATTTTTTTTTTAAATTGTTTGATGTTAGCAAAATTAATTTGATTCTACGAATATATTTTCTTTGTTTGTGAAAACTTTGAGAGAAAGGTTCTTTACCTTCCTATTCTGGTTTATTTAACGGACGATGTGTTAGTTACAGTAATTTTTCCTCTTTTTATGACAATTAATTATAATTAATGTTTTTTTTGCAATGAAGCATTTACTATTTCGAAGTTGACAAATATGCATCTAATATGTGTGCATTTAATAAAACTGTAAATCTCAGACAAATTCTCACAATGAAAGCTACTCCAGCAGACATTTTTTTTGTTCTAATGCAACTGGCAAACACTTAGACAGTTGTCTATGATGCCTTAAGGCAAGTGTTGCACCGACGTTAATCCCTTAGCACTACCCAGGAGTGGCGTGTAGCTTGAAAGTATTCTACGGGCGCGGAGTTCAGATTTAATTTAAACGTTGTAGAATTATCAAGGACAGACGACAATAATATATTTTGATAAGTTTATCATCTCATCATGATTAGAATCGCTAGTATTAGAGATTTTATTTTAACTTATGAAGAGGAATTTCACCCATGTAGAATGAAAGTACCTAAGATATGCAAACCTACCTGAGACAGTGGCACAACGGATAACTGGCCTAACTACGAATCAGGAGATTCTCTATTTGAATCCTGGCTGGCTCGACATATTCGCATTTAGCCTTTGCTTTACTGACAATTAAATTATTGTAAGAACTATAATTCCAGTCCTCCGTACCGGGACCTCATTTAAATATTATAGATTAAAAACACTAAAAAACACGCTTTTAGGGTTAATCAAACTAAAAAGTAAAAAATAATTGTTAACATAAGAATAAAATGACTGACGAGAAAATTAATGTCACTGTTCTAAAAGCGTGGAGTGCTTTGTATGGCGTTTTTAAACTAATTCTGCATTTCGGAATGAAGCTATTGAAAAATTATAACGATTGATATCGAGCACCCCACACTTTTAGAACAGGGACATTCGTTTTCTCGTCAGTAATTTTATTCTTACTTTAACAATTATTTTTTACTTTTCAGTTTGATTAACTCTAAAAGCGTGTTTATTTTTTTTAAACTATAATTTATTTTTTTATGCTGTTTATCAAAATTAAAACTTCGATAAAGTTTTGCTTTCTTTTCCATATTGAAATTGTTTATGGCAGCATCATTAAAATAATATCAATCATTACTATCAACATCAAGTTTTCCTTGTGGTGAAAGGTAGATATAATTTCCTCAGTTAATCAATTATTTCCTCAGTTAATCAATTACGTTTCAATTAAATTGATATGATGATAATTAATCTTATAAAATAAACAGCCTTTATCAAACGAACAAATTGTTAATTTTTTTCCTATTAAATTTACTTGAATCAAAAGAGAAACATAAGTATTTTTCCTTAGTCTTTACTTCCTATTCGTGTTCCTCCAAATGAGTTTATTGATTGATTTATAAATGTGTATATATCTCTTATTGTAGATTATTACGGAGATCCTTGGCCGCGTAGCGGCCACTAGCTCCTTCATTGTAAAATGTTGAAACATAGCGGTGGTCTCATGGCCTTTGAGTTAATAAGCCAAATAGATAATTAAATGCCCCTTTTTTAAAAAAGAATTATTTATTAAATAAAATTATAAAATGAAAAATAACAAAAATTTCAAAAATGTAGATGTTGATGAAATCAGTTGCATGTAATAAAACAGAAGGAGCAAAGATCAAATTAGGAGAAAAAACAGCTTAGGAGAAAAGCGAACTTTTTTCATCTAGGACAGTTGCAAGGAATTAATTTAAAATATTTAGAACAGTGCGAAGTCTTTTGCTATGGTTGCGGGAAGAAATATCATGATCGTAATTTTTGTAGGATATTTAAAACTGGGTTATTGATGTTTCGCATATCATTATAGAATTTAGTAGAAATTTTGTGAACAAATTGTCTTAAACTTGGAATCGCAGAGAGCTGTCTAATATCGTCATTATGAAAGTACCAGGGTGAATTCGTTAACATTCTGAGAGTTTTGTTCTCAAGCCTTTGAATAATTTCAAAATTTGTACGTGCAACAGAACCCCAAACTGGGCTTGCATAAGCTAATACTGGACGAAGATAAGAGATATATATTAGAATTTTTGAGATTAAGAGGTAAAGCTGAATTTCTATTGATTAAAGGATAGAGAATTCTAAATTGAGTATTGAATTTATTTCTAAGTTTGTAGATATGCGATCTGTAGTTAAGTTTACTGTCAAGAATAATTCCTAAGTACTTAGTTTCTTTAGACCAGGTGATATAATTATTATATATATTTTAATATTAGGAGGGTTATAGGATTTTTGCAAGTGAAAAGAAGTCTTGTCTACATTTAATTTTATCTTCCAGTTAATGAGCCATTTTTCTAAATCAATTAAATAATTTTGCAAATTTTCCTGGATAGTGCAAGTTTTTCGGCCTTGCGTTAAGATTACGGTGTCTTCAGCCTACAGATTAATTTTGATATTGTTCTTTTGTGGAATATCGTTGATAAAGATATTATAGAGGAAAGGAGCTAGAATGGAGCCCTGGGGGCACACCAGCGTGAATATCACGAATTGAGGAATCAGTATTACCTACTGCGACAACAAAGTGTCTGTCTGAAAGATAGTTACGAATTAGTTGAATTAAATAAATGCGTATATCTTTATTTACTTCTTATGTTTTCAAATATATAGAACAAATAATTTTTGTTTAATTTTAGAAATGCAATTAATTTTTCTTCATTGTAATTTTTAATTAAGTTTTTAGTTTAATGCATTATATCTCTTTCAACCATGACAATACAGTTTATATTTTGTAGTTTGACATTTAATTTAATTAGATACTTATAATAATCTAGTTCAGCGGAATTAGTCACTTATTATTTCAACAAAAAAATCTTGCAGTTTATGTGAAATGGATCTACACCTAATAGTTTTTTTCAAACATAATTCGTTTAATGCTCTACTAGTTATTTGGTGGAAAGGTTAAAAATCGGAAAATGACGAATTTACATGTTACAGGTGCTATTCAAACACATGAAAAGTTTTTATAGTTATCGAGGGATTTTTTCATATAATTTTCCTTTTGTTGTTATATAATTTTAAATTTCAATTACTGAAACTAAAACTATTGCAAGCCATTTAAAACTAATTATTTTTTAAGCAAAAACGTTTCCGTAATTATATTTCTCTCCTATTAAACCGCTGTTTTTAAAATCATCTGACTTGGCCGTTTGTCAATGAGAAAATTCATTAAATACATGGTGATATTTTAGTTTTTAATGCATAAAGAAATGAATTAATCTTTATACATTAAAATATTTACTTTAAATATATTTGAATATATTTAATATTAGTTAAGTTTTTCTGATTTTCATTATTCAATTACCCGTAAAATATTTTTTCTAATGCAGCTGGAAAATACTTAGACAGTTATCTTTATTCCATAAGCAAAGGCTGCACCGACGTTACTCATTTCGCACTACACAGGAGGCGTGTAGCTTGAAAATATGCTATAGACGCGAGTAACACTGAACACCTGCAGCGCTCTACGATCATATTAGACCAGGACCTACGGTTTAAAGTGGATTCCAAACCACTATAAACGTCCATGGGACCGCCGAGACTCGAACCAGAAACCGTGGTACTGAGTGCCAACCACTCGGCATCAGGCCCCTTACCCGTAAAATAAATGGGCATTGTTTTGAAGACAGTGGGTCAGTAATGCCCTGGACCACTTTCAATGTTTCTCACTGGTTTATTATTATTTTTTTTAATTTCTTTCATAAGCTATTCTTATTGGTTTATTTAAATTTCTTTCATGAGCTATTTTTATTGATTTATTTAAATTTCTTTCTTGAGCTTTTTTTATAAAATCGTTTGATATTCTACAGTTTCTATTAGCTCACACTCTCCTATATATATCTTGTTCAAATTTTCAATCGTTCATAAATTGCTTTTTATTCATCCATTCAAGTTCAAATACATTTTTGAACTTGTAGTGGATGGCACTGGGTGTTAATACAGTTTTTTCAAATATTAATTCTGTAATTAAATTTAATTAATTAATTTTAGTTTGTTTTTTAGATTTAAGTTCCATATATCTACCAATAGATGGCGCCAGATAAACTTAAAAATGAATGAAAATTATTTATAAATGACTTTCTGTAATATAGTGAAAAAAAAAAGTAGGAATTGACTTTTAAAAAATTTTTATATTACTTGTTTATTTTTTAATTTATTTTCTTTTTTTCAGATTGAACGATATCTGAATGCCCCGACTCTGCGACTCAAAGGCAACGAGAGCCGCTGATAAGTATTAGGGCGGAGGTTCAATCCTCTGACTGCTTTGAGGTAAGCACTGTTTCAAAAAATGAGGAGACTCGATGGCGTTTGTGATGTTCAACATCTTGTCTCGTGAGTCGGACTACCAGTTGGGAATCTTCCAGCAGTATAGTTCCCCCTAAAAGTCCACCCGAAAGACACTGCTCCCCTTTTTCAGAGACTCAGAGCCAAGTCAGACTTCTACCTACGGGTGCTCCATCACAACAGAAGCTGCGCCCTTTCCCTCCATCCTTGAGTAGATTACTCGTGGGGTGTTTGTTTGTGAGTTTTCGGGATTTTCACCCTGGCGCACGTTGCCCCTGAGCCACGAGTATGCAAACAATTTTTAAATGATAAATTAATAGTTAATATTTAATACAAACTTCATCGTGAATATCATCTTATAGAAAATGATATATATATATATATATATATATAAAATCTAAAATTATATATATAAGAAAAATCCTAAAATTAATAATTATTTCTAAAAAAATCTATAATTATTTCTTTTTTTAGATTTTTCTTCAGATATAACAAAAAAAAAAAAAAATATATTATTTTTTTTTTTTCATAATAATTCTCCCATGCAAAAATACAGTCAGTTTTTACAATTTCTTACCAATAGAATCTATAGGAATCTAAACCTGAAATATGATGAAGGCGAAATATCTGATTCATCATTTTTTCCATAGATGCAAAGCTATTTCTCCTTTCTTTGAATAAATTTTTGACAAAATTGTTTCAAAAAAAAATTGGAATGTGAATTTATAGTATTGCTTGTAAATATATAGCTCAAAAACATTATTTATTGAGTGACTTTATTTTACAAGGGTAGAAAATACGACGATATCTTTCTAATCCTTATTTATTTTTGTAAGACTATAAAACATGAATTATCTCTTTTTTATAAAACATGTGTTATAAACAATATTTTGGTTAGATTTTAGTCCCATTAATACTTTTCGATCAGTCGTAATATTAATACATATAAAAAAATAAAACTCATTCATACAAATCGACCGAATTTTTTAAGTTCTATCATATTAGCTTAAAAGCAAAAGCCATTTTGTTTTAAATACTTTAAATTTTAAAAATTATTTTTTATATATTATGGTGAATATTATTATAAATTTAAAATATAGCTATTATTACTTTTCCATTTCGTCATAATAAGTTAATGAATCAAAATAATTTTCAAATGCTTTTATTTTAATTATTGCAAAGTCCGTTTAATTCTTTAATTAATAAAAACTGTAATTATATATACATTAAACTAATGATTATTTATGTTTAACAAAAATACAACTGCGTTATTTATCCCACTTAATAAAATAATAACATACACGATTTTGTCTAATACTATAAATTATATATTTTTGTACTTATCTATAAGCCAAACATATTATTATCATTTGTTTTTAAGAGTACCTAAAAGTCCGTATGGCTTATGTACCTCATGATTGTGTTCGTAATTATTACACTCTATTTTTGTCTAATAAAAAACATAGTGAAACTTTAATCAGTTAATCCAGTACCAAGCTAGTTTAGGAATATTAGTACTAACATTTTACCAATAGATGGTAGTGTCGAAGCGTCAGGACCAGAGTAGGCAATGCTTTTATGTGTATAGCGACTGACGCTATTACTAAAATCTTTATGGATTTATACATCACAAATACCTTAAAAAACTCAAAAATTGCGCATTAAAATATGTATTTAAAATAATTAAATATTAATGCTTACTTTTAATACAATTTATTAAAAATAAAATAGAAACTCCTACCACCAGATAGGCCTATGGGGCCAGGCCCCGCTGACTTTTAGCCACATTATTGTATGCCATTGATCAAAATCTTCACAATACAAAAAGTAAGCAAAATCATCAGTATGAAATAATTTCATTTTAAATGCACTTCAACAAAAGCCTGAAAATCCCCAAATAGTTACAATATAAAAATACTCAATTTTAATTTTCAATTAACCATTAAAAAGTCGAAAGAATTAGAACAGTTTCGAAGTAATAAATTTATAATCGCTGTCATCTTGAAATAGTATTTGAAAGAATTAAATCTTGATGCTTATTTACCAATTTATTAAAAAAAGAAATAAAAAAAAATTCCTAACACGGATGGGCTTATATGCCAACGACCCTTAGCTTTTTGCCCCATCACTGTATTCAGTGATCATAATAATCAAACTTTTTTTTTTTGAACTTTTTTGATACCATACCGTTTCACCCTTCTTCAAGTATCATCAGTTCAAATTTGAACTCATTGTGACGAGTGGTTCGTTTTTTACAGCATTTTGAAAGTGGAACTTTAATTATAATCACCTTGTACTTAAAACACAAACTGTGCACTAAAATGTTTTGAAATAGTATTTGAAAGTATTAAATCTTTATGCTTACTTTACCAATAATTAAGAAATAAAATAAAAAACCTCCTACCACGGGATGGGTCTAAGGGTCAGGGACCACTAACTTTTTTTGTCACATTATTGCACTTCAGTGATCATAATAATCAAAATACAAAATAATACGCAAAACCATCAGTGTGAAATAATTTCATCTTAAATGCACTTCAGCAAAAAGAATGAAAATCGCCAAACAGTTAACAACAAAAAATTCAATTTTAGTTTGCGATTAACCATTGAAAAGTCGAAAGAAACAGAATAGTTCCGAAGCAATAAATTTATAATCGTTGTCCTTTTGAAATAGTATTTGAAAGAATTAAAACTTGATGCTTACTTAACAATTTATTAAAAATAAAATAAAAAAGTCCTACTACGAGATGGGCCTATAGGGCCAGGGATCCTTGAGTTTTTGCCACACTATTGTATTTCAGTGATCAAAATAATCACAATATAAAATAATAAGCAAACCCATCAGTAGGAAATAGTTATATTTTAAATGCATTTCAGCAAAGCCTAAAATCATCAAACAGTTTACAACAAAAAAATTCAATTTTAATCTGCAATTAACCATTGAAAGTCGAAAGAACCAGAATAGTTTGGGAGCAATAAATTTACAATCGTTGTCAAACGCACCTGTCGCTACAGTCGCCAAAAACTGAAAGGCAGTAGTGAAGTCGAACTCTCTCAAATCCACTGCATCTAGTTAAATATACCATTAAACTGAATGTATAAAGGCAATCAATAAGCCGAATTTGCTTAAGAAACGTACTTAACTTAAATAATTGTGTTTTGGATTCGAAAGTCTTTATTAAACAAACTGGAAGAAATTGTTGCAGATTTCTAAATTCGTATTTGGAGAATTGCTTTTAAAGAAGCCCTTTAGGGAATAAATACCTCCAAATCGTGTTTCGGCCCCAAAGAATCGGATTAAATGAATGCAATTAAGGGTACTGAATGGGTTCCAGGCATCAGCTTTAAATTGTTTTTAAAATAGTATTCTTTTAGTCTAAGTTTACGACTTTATTTCGACGAATTTGGTATTGTTTTTGTTTTCTTACATAACAAAAGTTGCATCTCCATTGTAAATTGTAGTAGAAAGTTTTAAATGCTTTTTATACTTTTATTTACTTAATTGTATTGTATTTTTTAAAAGTGTTTGTTGTTTTCGATTTGTTGAGAACTTTAACCCCTAGAAATTTGTTAGAAGGGCAGAAATGTAGCAATTTGTATTACCAGGATGTACCACAGGGGTTGTGCCTCACTGCAGCCACATTTTGTCATAACTATAGCAGATTTTGCATTGCCAGGTTGTACCACGGCGTCTTGCCTTACTGCAGCCACATTTTACCACAACTACAGTAGATTTTGTTATTATACATTATTGATATTATTTTTATTTTTCTCGTGAAATGCATTGATATGCTTTTATGCTGTATATATTTATTTATCACACTTCCTATAAAATTTTGATTATGACATATATGCTTTTGATATATATCCCATAATAGTAAGCAAGTTATCGGTACAATGAAATTATAACTAACAGTTTTAAAAATATGTTAACAGTTTAACAGTTAATTGATTTAATAGCTTTACTTATAAAATTTGAATTTTATAAATAAATATAGATGTACGAAGTTTTATTTCTCACCTCTTGTATTCTGTATGTAGGAAGTTAATCCCTCCATGTTATCGTGCTACGTCGATGTATATCTTTTGACTCGATTTCAGTTTTTCAAAGGGCAAAAATAATATCCTGATAATAAGTATACTTTGATAAACTAATATTTACTTTGATTTAATTTTTGATTTTTTTGAATGGCTTGCTTTTGTTTTCATTGTTTATTTGTATTTTGTATCTGGTTTTGCAATATTTGTCTTTTGCCTGTCGTCATTTGTATATGTATCATATTATTGAGTTTCGTGCATTTTTTTGTTTGTTCATTTGTCTCATTTTTTTTTATTCTTCAGGGCCACGTGAATTTTTTTTTTTTTTTTTTTTGACAAAAAAAATGTAATTTTATAGTATATTTTTGTTTTTTTAAGAAATTGATTCTTTCTAATTATAGGAAGTGGGAATGTGTGTAGGGTTGGGTGTGGTTTTATAAATATACCACTTCGAATTTTTCCAAGCAAACTTCATGATGCTTTAGTTAATATAATTTTTTACTACGAAAATAAAATTTGACAACTTAATACGAAATGCAGAGTAAAACACTCTTTTCAGTAAAGACATAACTTATTGATGCATTATTTGTAAAAAGGCCTAAAATCTTAAAGTCCCATCAATCTTCCTTTTTCTCCATAAAAACAGAGCTCAATTTATCAACTTAAAAAAATCGCATTCTTATGCTTGTCTGTCTTAAAGGGATCGTAAATTTTCCTTTCCGTCATTTTGGCAAAAAGAAGAATTTCCATTTCAGGATTTATAAATAATAATAGGGACCATTTTAAAATTTTAGGACAAAAAAAATGTTGTATTAAAAAAATACTTTTGATTAAAAATTATGTTTTAAAATTTTAACTGAATGTCTTACCCAATAGCATAACCATGCATAACCCCATAGTTCACACAAGTCAGCATATCGTCTAAGTCGTCATAAGAGATTATGACGAAGAATACAAATGCAACATTAATATGTATTGTCTTTGATGAATTATTCTTTCAAGATATTGCATTTCTCTTGGCTTAAAACATTACTCATTTTCCTAATTTTTTCATCTTTTTATTCATGGGTATAGAATGTTCTAACAAAAAAATTATACGATCGTGCAAGAATCTAGTGCTCCAATAATCTATTACTCTTTCAATTTTCAAAATGATTGTTGTATATTTTAAAACAAGTAAGAATCCTAATTTAAAAAATTAAAGTAAAGTGTTTTGAGGAGAATTAAAAGTAGACATTCAGTCACAAAAATACAAGAAATAAAATTTAGTTTTTTTAAGGCAGTCTTTTATTGTAACTGTATATAGGCAGTCTCGGTTGAACTCAAAATATTGTTGCATGCTAGTTAAAAAAATTACAAAATCCGATAATATGTATAGAATTTTTGTTGATAAGTTTCATCAAAAATTACTAATTGAACTTAATATATTTATCCCACTTGCAGACAGCAACATAGACCAAATCCATGAATCCGTGTTCTCATGGAAGGAGGAAAGGAGAGGCAGCTTCTATTGTGTTGGAGCACCCGTAGGCAGAACTCTGGCTCGGCGGTGAGTCGCTGAAAAAGGTGGGCAGTGCCTTCCGAGTGGACTTTAGGGGAACTACACTGCTAGAAATCCCATCAGTTAATCCGACTGACGAGGCAAGATGCTGAACATCACAAACGCCATAGAGTCTCAACGTTTTTTGAAGCAGTGTGTACAATAAAGTTGCCAGTGAATTGAACCTCCACCCTAATGATCACCAGAGGCTCACGCGGCCACTGAGCTACGAATCGGGGAAAATTAATATAGGCTTCATGCAGATAACATCTATTTATGGATATACGTCTATTTATGCAGCTAAATAGGATGTTTGATCTCACATTTATACCTACCATTAATGTACAACAAATGCCTGATTTATCTTACTTCTATAATCGTAAATTCATAATATAATAAATTATAATTTAATAAAATGTGTATAACTGAAAAAAACAAAATTCATTAGGTATTTTATAAAATTTGTTTTTATTTATCCCATTATGATCAATTCTTCAACTAAATCTTTGTGTCTATGATCACACTATATAGTGCAACGCCTCGGCCGATACTAGTCCTATAACGATCAAGAAGAGGGCCACTTTCAAGTTCTTTGATAACACTTTAATTTTAATTTGCAAATGTTAAATATATACACAGAACTCTATTTAAAAAAAAAAAATTAAAATTAAAGATAATTTGAATCATAAGTGCGGTTCACTCCGAAGTCGGAGATTTTCAGATTTCTCGAGTCTACGTCGAATCTCAAAACACATGCTCTGCGGCAGATCTTAATTATAATACGGCGGTGATACACGAAAGGGAACAAGGGGCTCACTTTGGAAACAGATGAAACTCCTGGCCTGTCCTGTCACTTCAGGGAAAAAGAGAAAACAACATTCTTTGTCGACTCGACGCAGAGCTCTCTCTCTCTCTCTTTCTTTTCTCAAAAACCTCCCTTTAAAAATCCGTCAAGAATGAGGGATCAGCTGCCCTCACTTCTCATTGAAGTAGACATTTTCTCAGTCTGTAGTTTATCACCAATCACGATACAACAACTCATAATGTATTTCATATTCTTTTAATCGAATCGTTTGAACTTAGATAGATATCAAACTGACAATTGCTAATTACATGAGGTCTCATTATCCATGACACTGAATACCTGCTGTCATATTTTAGCGACAGGTTGTTCTCATTAGTACAAAGCATTAATTCCATGTAACATAACTACCACAACACTTATTATCTGCTGTCAAATTTCAGTGATAGGTTGTTTTATGTACTTATTAAAGAATATACATTCCTATCTCCCGGGAATAAATGCCACAACTCTTTCCGTAGAAAAAAGGCTGCAATAGTATCACAGTTTTTTCTTTACCATTTCTTAGTTTTAGTCAAAAATTAAACCAAATTTCAGAGATTTTTAAGAATTTAACTATCATCTTATACAAAAGAATATCCTTGCAGTTACGTAAAAAAATATCTTCTACTTACGAAGAAAAATTTGTTTCTTCTATTGGTTCATTTCAAATCCAATGTCAAAGCATTTGCAAATAAACTTTTCTTTACCTACTAAAAATTTCCATTTTATATTACTTCGCTAGTTCAATGGCTACATTAATTTGAGAATGAAAAAAATTGACTGGGAATTGACTTTGACCTTCTATAAAAATCTAATCCTTAAATATTTCCACTTCTGAAAGTTTAGAACTTGAATTTTCTTTCTGGCACATAATATGAAAATTTAGTGGCGAATAACTCTAATATTTCCATCCGATTTATATACAAACTAACACCGAAGAGCATTTCTGGAAAATATTCAATCCTGAATGTCATAATATGGGTTAGGTATGTCAGAAGTTATGGGGATTGAAGGTGACTATTGAAGATTTTTTTTCTTTTTCTTGTCCTGTCTTTTAAGTTCTCGATTTTTCATTCTTATCGGAAAAAGCATGCGTCTTTAAGGGAAGAAATGTAAATAAAAATAGGCCGATAGGCTCAACTTCATAGTTCTTTACGCATTTAAAAGAAAAATGGCTCATTTTTTATAAATCTTATTGGTAACACTGGTTAAATATTTTTGAATAGCAGTAGCCTATCTTGTACGCACATAATATGCGCCATTGTCATTCTGTTATTGTGTAAAAATAGCATAAATAATCGTTTACAACATTCATCATTTTTATTTTTTATAATGAAGCTGGTAAAATACTTGAGACAGTTGTCTTTATGCCATAAGCAAGGGTTGCACAGGCGTTACTCATTTAGTACTACCTAGTGAGCACGTGTAGTTTGATGATATGCTACGGACACGAATAACACTTCCCGCGCAACGCTCATATTAGGCCGGAACCTACGGTTTAAAGTGGATTCCGAACCACTACAAACATTAATGGCACCGCCAGAACTCGAACCTGAAGCCTGTGGTGCCATTGGCCAGAGTGCTAGCCAATTGACCATCAGGCGGCTCACTTATCATTGAAGTAGACATTTTTTCAGTCCATGATTTATCATTAAGTCACGAAGCAACAACTCATGGTGTAGTTTATATTCCATCTGTAATTGTTTTGAATCGATTGTCGTTTTGAACGTCGATCGATTTCGATTGTCAAACAGGCAATCGCTAATTTCATGAGGTCTCATTATTCACTACACTGCATATCTGCTGTCAAACTTGAGAGACAGGTTGTTGCCATTAGTATATAACACTAATTATATGTAATGTAACTATCCACGATACTGCTTATCTGCTGTCAAATTTGAGTGATAGGCTGTTATTATGTACTTGTCAAAGAATGTACATTCCTCTCTCCTGGGAATAAAATGTCGCAACTCTTCCCATGCTACAATAGTATCATAGTTTTTTTCTTTCCCATTTCTTGATTTTACTCAATATAAATCCATATTTCAGAGATTTATTAGGAACTTAACTTAACTAACTTAACTTATACTGAGATTATCCTTACACTGTAGAAATATACCTTCTACTTACGAAAAAATGTCTTTCTTCTATTGGTTCATTTCAAATCCAATGTCAAAGCACTGGCAAATAAACTTTTCTTTGACTACTAAAACTTTCCATTTTATATTACTTCACTGGTTCAATGGCTACATTAATTCGAGAATGAAAAAAAAAATTGGCTCTGCCCTTCTAGAAAATCTAATCCTTAAATATTTCCACTGCTGAAAGTTTGGAGTTTTGAATCTTCTTTCTGGCGCATAATATGGAAATTTAGGGGAATAACTCTAATATTTCCATCCTATTTATATACAAAATAACACCGAAGAGCATTTCTGGAAACATCTTGAAGCCTAAATGTCACAATATGCGTTAGGTATGTCAGAAGTTATGGGGATTGAAGGTGACTATTGAAGATCTTTTTTCTTTTTCTTGTTCGTCTTTTGAATTCTCAATTTTTTATTCTTATCAGAAAGAGCATGCGTCTTGAAAGAAAAAAATGTAAATAAAAATAGGCCGATATGCTCCAACTTCTGTCAGTTCTTTACGCATTTAAAAGAAAATGGCTCATTTTTTATAAATCTTATTGGTAACTCTGGTTAAATATTTTTTGAATAGCAGTAGCCTATCTTTTACGCACATAATATGCGCCATTGTCACTTACGCGTTATTGTTACTTTGTGTAAAAGTAGCATAAATAAACGCTTACAATATGCATCATTTTTTATTGTAAAATAAATCCTCCAACTCGAGTAATTAGGCGTTCCAAGCGATACATTTATCACCCATTGCATACATTTGTCACCACTCATACAATTATTTCCAGAAGTTCACACAAGAGATTCCTACAAACAGCATTTATGCAGTTCTTCTTCTTTATTTGGGTGCAGCCTGGTGGCCAAGTGGCTAGTGCACTGGCCTTTGGTACCACAGGCTTCAGGTTAGAATCCTGACGATGGCATGGATGTTTGTTAGTGCTTTGAAACCACTTTAAGCTGTAGGTCCCGGTTTATTTAGGCCTCGTGCGCGCAAGATCACAGTAGAGCGACAAACCAAACCAAACTAATCTTTATTTGGGCAAAACACAAATTGGAATCAAGAGGAGAAAATTCAAACGAAAATTGCAGCACAAAATAAATATGAACTACTATAATATGTACTCCATTCTTGTTCTTCATTTGCGCAACAGTCTCATAGTGGGCCAAGGGGCCGTCTGCCTACTGGCAGATTTGAGACAGAAGATGTTTTCTTTTTATGGGTAAGGTTGTTAGCCCTACACTCTACAGTAATATTAGATTGGGAACTACGGTTTAAAGTAGATTTCGAACCACTATAAACATCCACGGCACCGCCGAAACCTGTGGCACCAGAGCGTTAGACACTCGGCCATCAGACCCTTTATTCCCGTCACAATTTGTATAATCCACACAGGCTAACAGTTGCAATAAAACACAGTCAGTTATCCTGAACGGCACTTTTCTTTTGGTTCGAGGACCGAAATATTCCCTAAATGTACCAACAATCACAAGTTTTTCTATTTTAGTGTATGCAAAAACTCTGGTGTTACAGAGCCTCTTCATATGTGAGGTGGGTGATTCACTTTTTGTGATGCAAAAGGGAATCTTGCCATATCAAAGTAGTTATATAAACATTTATAGACCTGATAAAATGGGAGAAAAAGTAAAGACAACCTTATAATCCTCATCTTTTGTACAACAGCCCCATGGTGGGCCAAGACCGTCTGCCTGTTGGCAGATTTCTTGGCAGGAGATATTTTCTGTTTATAGGGTAGGGTTGTTAGACCTCCATGTTCTACGGTTATATTAGACAGGGACCTACGGTTTAAAGTGTAATTCAAACCACCAAAATCATCCATGGCACAACCGGGATTTGAACTCGAAACTTGTGCCTCCGAGTGCCAGAGCGCTAGTCACTCGGCCATCAGGCTCCACACCCTTGAAAAACTCTTTTAAATGTGAGGTGATGTGATTCACTTGTATCACGAAAAGGGGAATCTTGCCATACCAAAGTAGTTATATATATCGCTCATAGGCCTGATATAAAGAGAGATGGAAAAATAAATAATTTTCCTTTCATCTTCCCGTCCAGATGATTCTACTTCTGATCAGAGCTGTTTAACCACCTGATCGGCCTAAGAACCCTGACTTTGTACTCTGCGTTTACCACTAATAATTTCTACGTTTATCTTCAACGGAACAAGTGGTTTGTTCCTAATAATGATAAACAACAGTGAAATATTAAAGTCGACATAATTGGATTAGCTGAATTCCAGGTCGAGGAATTCCATGCACAATGTTACAGAAGACTTGCCAGTGCAGATTCAAATCCTCAAGTGACAACCCGTTGCCGGGCCTGAATGGCCGAGTGGCTAGCGCTCTGGCGCTCGGTACCACAGGTTTCGGGTTCGATTCCCGGCGGTGCCATGGATGTTCATAGTGGTTTGGAATCCACTTTAAACCGTAGGTCCCGGTCCTAATAGAATCGTAGAGCGTTGCGGGGCATTGTTACTCCGCGTCCGTGGCTTATCTTCATGTTATACGCGCCCCTGGATAATGCAAAAATGAGTAACGTCTGTGCAGCGCTTGCCTTAAGGCATCCAAGACCAAGCTGTATAAATGTTTGCCTGCTGCATTAGAACAAAAAATCCGTTGCTGTCACTGCTTTCAGAAAAAAGAAGACTTGATGGTCATTGTGATATCGTGTATAAGTGTTTCCCATTGATAATCAAGCTATCTTCTTGAGTTAAAGGGGTTTTTCGAACGATAAATAAATAAAGGACAGAGAGTGAAAAATTTATAATATACAAAAAGTGGAGCCTATGTCCTAGTGATGTGCAACATAAAATATCATATTCCCTTTTACGAAAACAATTATTGGTACATTACAAAAAATGAACTATTTATTATATGTTTTCATAAAAATGCTTTTTCTGAAAATTGATATTAACGATTAATTAATTTGGACGATAAAAGAAAATTATTTTCAATGTAAAACTACATGTTTAAAGTAATATTTTCAAAAAATATCTATTTAATGTTCTAATTTAATGAAATAAAACATATTGAATAATATCTGGATATAAATAAATTAGCATAAATTCAAAAGTTGTATATATTTTCTACGTCTTAGAAGTCGTAAAAGCAATATCATCTATAAAAATTTATATGAGAGCTAATAAATGTAGGAAAACTTGACTCAAGAATCTAAATTATTAGTTATTTGTGTGTGTCTATAAGTATGCAGGTTATCAACGGCAACTTCAAAGAAAATGGAAGGAATTTCTGGCAAGTGCTGCATCACACATCAAAAGATTTTTATGAAAATGTCGAAATAAGTCCTTGTGATCTCTGATTTCGATATTTTAATTAAAAATTTATTGATTGCTAAGAAATAAATCTGCCATCAGAAATGCGATTGCAAATAGAAAATGCCGTCTGTCGTTGCAAACTTCAGAAGAAAGAAAAACGATTTCATAAATTTACTTTAATATTTCAGGTCGTTTAAGAATAAACGATTTGTTTTTAATAAACTTTATCCAAATGGAATTATAAGTTTGTCAAATATTTTTAATTAAATAATGAATAAGTTTTTTCAAATATTTTTTGTTTTTAAATTAAAAAGTCTAATGGAATTTTAACTTTGTTTATTTTTTTTATTGTAGGTGAGCAGTAGATCTACCTCCCCGTGGTGCACCTGGTAACATTTTTTCAGTGGCTAAAAGATCTGCAACTTGGCATCATGTTAGATTAATGCTGTTTCAGCATGTTTTGTTGTATTCTCTGTTCTTTTTTATTTTTCGTTGTTTTTTGTTTTTTTTTTTGCTGTAACTGTTCATAATCTACCATTGGAAATAAAAAAAAAATTTATTGTTATGCGCACACGTAAAGAAGTATTGGCAAAACCGCAGAATGGGGGGACGCTGGGATTTGGCGTCAAGAATTCTTTTCGCCAAAGTGAGCAAAAAAATTGTTACCATTGTAAGTAAAGTGAATTCCAAACAGTACATGAAATCCAGGTTACAGCATTTAAGACTTACCGCACAGTAGGCGCCAAATTCAAGCGGCCCATATTTTTGCGATTTAAACCAGAATATTATTTAGTTATAAAATTTTGGAATATTATTGGGCTGTAACATTTAATTTTTAAATTGTGTATTATCTATATATTAATGAATACCAAGATGGATAAAAAACAATTTAAAAATTTACTGATGAATGAAAAAAGTAGCGATTTGCTCTCTATTTATTATAATAAGTTATTCTGTATGTTAAATATATCTATTGCAACGTCTAGGCCTATACTAGACCTGTAACTGCTTCAAGAAGAGGGCCACTTTCAGGTTCAAGGGAACACTTTGATTTTTATTTACAAACATTAAATGTATATAAAGAACTCTATTTACATAAAAATGAAAATTAAAAATAATTTGATTCACAAGTGCAGTTCACTCCAGGACGGAGATTTTCATAGTTCTTGAGTCTACATCGAATCTCAAAACACATGATCTGCGGTAGATCTTAGTTATCACACGGCGGTATACACGAAAACCACAAGGGCTCACTTTGGAAGCAGATGAAAACTCCGGCCTATTCAGCCACTTCAAAGTAAAAGAGAAAAATAACACTCTTTGTCGCTTCGTCTCAGAACTCTCTACTTTCTTCTCAAAAACCCCTTTAAAAGATCCGTCAAGAGGGGAAGGAAGGTCAGCTTCTTCACTTCTCATTAGAGTAGACATTTTCTCAGACTGTGGTTTATCATGAATCACAATACAACAACTCATGATATAGTCCATATTTTATCTGATTGCAGCCCTGTGAAGATCACACAAACAATATGTTCAATAACACAAGAAATTTATGATGCAATTGGTCAGAATACAAGAATGGGAGTTCTACAAGAACAGTTTAGGGTTCCTCTTATTTATTTGTTTATTTTTGCCCTTGCGGTTTTCGCCAAGTCCCCTTCTAAACAAATAAAATGGCCACTACGGTTACAAAATATCGCGATTTTGGCGATTCCATTTGGCTCGGAAAATAGACTTGGCAAAATCGGAACCCAAAAAGTGCAGAATCCTTACAATCAAATTCATTAGCGACAGAAATATAACAAAATTTAATAACCCAAAGAATTTTATGAATCAGCAAAGAAGCACTCCCCAAATTAAGACAAAAAGATGTTTAAATTAGCTGTTATAAATATAAACTCATTCTTAAACACTATTTTGAGGATATTGTCACACTAATTATGTTTATATTTTGAAAGCCAGACAATTCAAACGGAACTACAAAACATGTGACTTGATATTGATCAATCGCCATATTCATCTTGCCAGTTTTAAAAACACACATAAATAAAACAACTTAAAATGTGATAATATTAAGTAAATATTTTTGAAATGAAAGTTTCTCTTGTCGCGCGAGAAGATGAATCTGTTTTAAATAAGTAATAACTTATATTCTTACTTTTTTTTTTTTCAATTCCTACTATTAGTTCACACTCTCCCTATATATATCTTGTTCAAATTTTCAATCGTTATTAAAATACTTTTTATTCATCCACTCAAGTTCAAATACATTTTTTTAAACTTGTAGTGGATAACACTTGATGCTAATACAGTTTTTTCAAATATTAATTCAGTAATTAAATTTAATTCATTCATTTTAGTTTTTTTTTAGATTTAAGTTGCATATATCTACCAATAGATGGCGCCAGATAAACTTAAAAAAAAAAAAATGAATGAAAATTATTTATAAAGGACTTTCTGCAATATAATGAAAAAAAAAGTAGGAATTGACTTTAAAAAAAATTTTTTATAGTACTTGTTTAGTTTATAGCTTGATTTTTTTGGAGATCCCACGAATCTCTAACCAGGGCAGCATGAAGTTCACGTGTCATTATAAAAGAAACGATGAATTAAACAACAAATTCTAAAACACATTTGTGTAAAAAATATCTGCAAAATATGTATATTTTGAAAAGGATAAATATAATAAATGCATTTTCTAACGATTACAAAGAGTTTTATCAAATGAGAATATTGTACTAGTATCAGCCGTCGTCAAATATTGTGGAGCTAACAAAAAAAGTTATTATTCTAAACATCAATTAATCTTCTCGTTCACCACAAAATAATTTCTTTCCAAAATCATTTTTAAAAAATGAACATTCATTTGACTATCGTTTGCATTTTTTATTTCAGTCTGCATTCTGGTTAAATATTTAAAACGGAAAAAATTAAAAAAGAGGTTTAATTAATAAAGCAAATTATCGTTTGTGTTTTTCTTTCATCGTAATCAAATTCTTGTTTTTATAGCATATAGAATTTCTGAGGAATAAAAAATTCTACTTGAATTCTTTAAAAAAGATGTTGTGATAATTGATATGATGTCTCTGTTCGGATAAGACATAAAAAAAATTTGAACGATCTTGATCCATGGAGTTTGGATGAATATTGTAAAACTGACTTTGATATTTAGAAATTGTTAGAGAATATTTATTTTTATAGCATATAGAACTTTTGAGGAATAAAAAAAATCTGCTTGAATTCTGTTAAAAAGATGTTCTCATAATGGAAATGATGTCTCTATTCTTATTAGTCCTAGGAATAATTTGAAACATCTTAGCCTATGGAGTTTGGTTAAAGCTTTTAAACCGGACTTTGATATTTAGAAATTGTCTGGACTTTGTTTATTTATTAATTTTCAAGTATCATGGCCTAAATTGTGGAAATTGACTTCCGCTCACGATGATGCTGAGTCTTCGCCTTCAGGAATGGGGAAACCTATGGTTGCCTCTCGTCAGTAAATCAGGATATCTTGTCCCCTGCCGCTAGTAAACAAACGTTGAATGACCGTTAAGTTTATAACTCCCGAGGAATGATGTGAAAAGATTGGCTATTAAGCAATTGTTACGGGGAAAATGGAAATAGATATTTCTGCAAGACTTCAATTCGTTACGGAAAATTCTAATAGCAAAGAAATTGCGCACAACAGAACTGGTATTAAAAACTCAACAGGAGATTCTTCATTACAGTTTAAGAAATCATAAAATCACTAAGTTGATGCACAATTAAAAACTGCCCTACGCACTACCAGTCTGTTGGAACTGCAAAAATTTATCGTATAACTTTGTTTTCTCTAGCAAAAGACTCGCTGTCAAACTCAGTTCTACAAATGATGCCAGCCTGCAAACCTCTGCAACTATTTCAAAGTTTTCTCAAGAGTTAGACAAGGACAACTTGACTACGAAGACTACTCCTGAACTTCATGCACCCAAGCTATCTCCTATTATGGTGAGTAGAGCTAACTTAGGTCTTAGGTGCTCAAAGAAGCCTATGGGGCTTTTAATGGTACCCGAAAATCTTTCTGTATGGAGATCATTTCAAGATTTTCCCTATCGACTCAAATCATCACAGATTATTCTGTGAGTATTTGTGATAAAAGTTGTCCTAAAGGACTTCATGTTAATATCTCCAAACAAGATATCATCAAGGCTCTATTTGAACTTGCCTATCTGGCAAATTGTTCTTTCAAAGAATAAGAAAAATACTAAATTTTTTTAAAATGTAACAGTGCTTAATCCTACACACTGGCAGGACAGACCCCTTTGACGTTCAAGAAAAATGGTCAATAGGCCTCGAGAATCTCATCCGAGAGGAAGTACATCACAACCACACGCTTCTGTTGAAAACGTTTAGTTTACAGTGTCTCACCCTCAATATATTTAACTCCGCTAACTCTGCTTATTTGTTGGCCTACAGTTTGAAGAAGAAGGATAGGGTAGCAGAGTATTGGGATTCCAGCTTAGAAATGGAATCTTTCCATGAATCTATAAGATATCTTTAAATGCGTTAATTATTGTATGTCTCTAATTGTATGTGTGTGATGTTTGTGCGTGTGTAAGTAAATCTGTGAGTTCTCCAACCGGTGCCTCAAGTATCTCTACCCAACCACACCCAATTACAATACGGTTGCATAACATATGCACACTATAAAAAAGTAGATAAACTTTTATCTCATCTTTAAGGTTGAATCCTTTAATCGTAACCTTCTTACCATCCAATGTTTTAGATGAAACTTTTTTCTCCATGGAGCTAATAACTGTAATTATAACCGTAGGCGTTTTAAAATATGGCGAAGGCAACACTTTCTATAAAGAGCGTACGATCAAAGATTTCACTGAAAATCCAAAGTAGCATAATTTACGGTAGTCCACGTTGCTTCTTGGAAAGGAAGTTCAAAATTTCCCAGTTCAAAAATCTATAATTAAAACTCAAAGAATATCCCTGCTAAAATCTATCGCAAAGTGAACCCTTCATTTAGTTATTCCGATGCCACAAAAAATTTTTTTCCTCAAACCCCGCTAAAGATAATAATTTTATCACTACAGATTGCAATGTAGATGCAATGAACTTTTTCAAAAACACCTTTATTATCATGAAAGAATTCATTTCCTTGTCAACCTCCGTCAATGTATTGGAGAGTCTAGTTAATATTCTTTATTGCTACTACTTCAAAAACCGAAAAAACTTCAAATTTACATCAATTGTCTTGCAATACAATCTAAATAAATTAGAGGCCTTTGACCGGCGTAATTTTATACAAATATTTTATCAATAAAGGAGGTATATGTAGGTCGCTACGTGCTCTGTCAACTGTCAATTAAATAAAAAAATTTGCAAGTCTAACGTTAAAAATTTGTTAAATGTTAGAATTCGTAATACTATAGAAAAAAAAATGTTTTTTAATTTTTAGTATTGAAAAAATTTTTTCTCATATGATTAATTAAAATTCACCAGAGAATTTCAGTTATATTTTTATTCATTTTTAAAGAGTATAAAATCACATAGTCATACATACTTCACAAAATAAAAGATTTTAACGTTATATTCAGAGTATTTTCAAATGTATTTTACTGATTACTGTTTTCTTTATTAACGATTTACAGAAAACAAACATTATAATTAATTTATAAGATAATTCGTTACAATTCCGTCTATGAGAATTTTATTAAGTAAGTTATAATTAATTTCATTATTTTTAATTAACAAGATAATGAATAGCATTTAGATAGGTGTAATTTACTACTGTTTAATTGTTAGATAAATAAATATTTTTAAAAATTGTTCGTTTTAATCAAACTGAAAACCAAACAAACAGTTTTTTATATATCACTCATTTCAATCAACTGATATCAAAAACTCACATTAACGACAATCTGTTTAAAATTTTGTTTTTTTTCTACTGAATTAACTTTATACTGAAAATTAATTTTATAATTAATACATAAGATAAATCGTTACAATTCCATTGTAAATAGATAAGTTATAATTAATTTTATTAATTGTTAATTAACAAGTTAAAGAATGACTTTTAGCTGATAATTTATTATTGTTTAATTGTTAGATAAATAAATATTTTTAAAAATTGTCTTTTTAATCGGACTGAAAACCAAACAAACAGGTTTTTTTTTTACTTATCACTTGTTTCAATCAACTGATATCGAAAACTCATTAACGTCAATATGTTTACAAATTTGTTTTTTCTACTGAATTAACTTTATAATTAATATAATTCGTTACAATTCCGTCTATGAGGATGCTATTAAGTACGTTATAATTAATTTTATTAATTGTTATTTAACAAGATAATAAACAAGTTTTAGTTAGATATAATTTACTACTGTTTAATTGTTAGATAAATAAATATTTTTAAAAATTGTTCGTTTTAATCAAACTGAAAACCAAACAAACAGTTTTTATATATCACTCATTTCAATCAACTGATATCAAAAAACTCACTTTAACGTCAATCTGTTTAAAATTTTGTTTTTTTCTACTGAATTAACTTTTATACTGAAAATTAATTTTATAATCAATACATAAGATAAATCGTTACAATTCCATTGTAATTAGATAAGTTATAATTAATTTTATTAATTGTTAATTAACAAGTTAAAGAATGACTTTTAGCTGATAATTTATTATTGTTTAAATGTTAGATAAATAAATATTTTTAAAAATTGTTCGTTTTAATCAAACTGAAAACCAAACAAACAGTTTTTTATATATCACTCATTTCAATCAACTGATATCAAAAACTCACATTAACGACAATCTGTTTAAAATTTTGTTTTTTTTTCTACTGAATTAACTTTATACTGAAAATTAATTTTATAATTAATACATAAGATAAATCGTTACAATTCCATTGTAAATAGATAAGTTATAATTAATTTTATTAATTGTTAATTAACAAGTTAAAGAATGACTTTTAGCTGATAATTTATTATTGTTTAATTGTTAGATAAATAAATATTTTTAAAAATTGTCTTTTTAATCGGACTGAAAACCAAACAAACAGGTTTTTTTTACTTATCACTTGTTTCAATCAACTGATATCGAAAAACTCATTAACGTCAATATGTTTACAAATTTGTTTTTTTTCTACTGAATTAACTTTATAATTAATATAATTCGTTACAATTCCGTCTATGAGGATGCTATTAAGTACGTTATAATTAATTTTATTAATTGTTATTTAACAAGATAATAAACAAGTTTTAGTTAGATATAATTTACTACTGTTTAATTGTTAGATAAATAAATATTTTTAAAAATTGTTCGTTTTAATCAAACTGAAAACCAAACAAACAGTTTTTTATATATCACTCATTTCAATCAACTGATATCAAAAAACTCACTTTAACGTCAATCTGTTTAAAATTTTGTTTTTTTCTACTGAATTAACTTTATACTGAAAATTAATTTTATAATCAATACATAAGATAAATCGTTACAATTCCATTGTAATTAGATAAGTTATAATTAATTTTATTAATTGTTAATTAACAAGTTAAAGAATGACTTTTTAGCTGATAATTTATTATTGTTTAAATGTTAGATAAATAAATATTTTTAAAAATTGTTCGTTTTAATCAAACTGAAAACCAAACAAACAGTTTTTTATATATCACTCATTTCAATCAACTGATATCAAAAAAACTCACATTAACGACAATCTGTTTAAAATTTTGTTTTTTTCTACTGAATTAACTTTATACTGAAAATTAATTTTATAATTAATACATAAGATAAATCGTTACAATTCCATTGTAAATAGATAAGTTATAATTAATTTTATTAATTGTTAATTAACAAGTTAAAGAATGACTTTTTAGCTGATAATTTATTATTGTTTAATTGTTAGATAAATAAATATTTTTAAAAATTGTCTTTTAATCGGACTGAAAACCAAACAAACAGGTTTTTTTTACTTATCACTTGTTTCAATCAACTGATATCGAAAAACTCATTAACGTCAATATGTTTACAAATTTGTTTTTTCTACTGAATTAACTTTATAATTAATATAATTCGTTACAATTCCGTCTATGAGGATGCTATTAAGTACGTTATAATTAATTTTATTAATTGTTATTTAACAAGATAATAAACAAGTTTTAGTTAGATATAATTTACTACTGTTTAATTGTTAGATAAATAAATATTTTTAAAAATTGTTCGTTTGAATCAAACTGAAAACCAAACAAACAGTTTTTATATATCACTCATTTCAATCAACTGATATCAAAAACTCACATTAACGTCAATCTGTTTAAAATTTTGGGTACTTACGTACTAACGGTACCTTGGCGACAATTAGTGAAAACGCGCCAACCGCCGCTACAGATTTGGCGGTTTTAAAGTGGCGCCAATCCACACTTAAAAAACAATCAAAACGCTTTCAAAATATTGTTATTCAAAACAATAAAATATATAAAACACTTCATTTAAAATCAAAACGATTTAAAAATGCCGACCACAACGACTTTTACGTTTAGTAAACAAACTTTCATTAATTTTCACAATGCAATATGGTCCACCTACCTTTATTTTTGTTTATTCACCATATCCAAGACACATAATTCACGCATGTAATTGTTCCAATCTATAACAGTTTTATCCGATATATCAAGTTGCTTTTCACAAAATTTAATCGACGTCAACTCCTCGCACCAGCAGTATATGAATCTCAAAGCTGTACGAAATGGAATTCTGCTTCCTTCAAACCAGTTGTCTTTTCGGAATCCCACACGATGAGCACACTGACTGAAATTGCGTTTCCAAAACTTACGTTCACCAAAATAAAGTTTCATGTCATGGGAATTGGGACATTTTCGTTGTTTTGGTAAAATATTTCGCTTCTGGAAAAATAAAATTGCATCGTGCTCCGTTTCTGGCAAATCCCAAATACGCATTTTCGTATCACAATATGGCGTCGAAACTCAGCAAACCTACAGCCGTTAAGATTGCCGCCACTTAAAAAGCGCCAAATCTGCAGGAGTTACTGTATTGGCGCCACTGAAAAACAGCCAAATCTGCAGGGTTTCCATTGGCGACACTTAAAAACGCCAAGTATGTCGCCAAGGTACCGTTAGTACGTAAGTACCAAATTTTGTTTTTTTTCTACTGAATTAACTTTATACTGAAAATTAATTTTATAATTAATATATAAGATAATTCGTTACAATTCCGTCTATGAGAATGCTATTAAGTACGTTATAATTAATTTTATTAATTGTTATTTAACAAGATAATAAATAAGTTTTAGTCAGATATAATTTACTACTGTTTAATTGTTAGATAAATAAATATTTTTAAAAATTTTCGTTTTAATCGAACTGAAAACCAAACAAAAAAATTTTTTTTTTTTTTTAAATATCACGCGTTTCAATAAACTGATATAAAAAAAACTCACATTAACGTCAATATATTTAAAAGTTTGTTTTTTTCTACTCAATTAACTTTATACTGAAAATTAACTTTATAATTAATGTGTAAGACAGTTCGTTTACAATTCTGTCTATGAGAATGTTATTAAGTACGTTATAAATAAGTTTATTAATTGTTATTTAACAAGATAATGAATAGATTTTAGGTAAGTATAATTTACTACTGTTTAATTGTTTGAACAAACATTTCTTTTTAAATTATAGTTTTAATCAAACTGAAAACCAAAATAGTTTTTTATATATCACTCGTTTCAATCAACTAATATAAAAAAAAAAAAAAATCACATTAACGTCAATATGTTTATTTATTTACTTTTTTTTTTTTTTTTTTTTTTTTTTTTTTTTTTTTTTTTAACACTTTGCCGATTTTAAATGTATTTTATTTTGCTTTAGTCCTACAATAAATGACTTTTATTTTGTTTTTTTTTATAACAAAAATTCAAATGTAAATGTATACATCAATGCTAACAGAAGTTAACAAAATTACAACGTAACATCAACATTAGTATTATTATAGCATAATTAACAATTAATTATTACATTTTAACAATTATTTAATTAATTATTAACATTAGTACGTAAAATTATGAATAAGTGTTTACAAATAGTACATTACAACAAGTAGTATTATATCAAACAGTACATTGTTGCAAATTATATGTTACTAATATATCTATCTATATCATGTATCTAAATCAATGTCCTTATTCAAGATATAATGACTTTGTTATCATATTTATGACATTTAACTCAGTTATATTTTAAATTAATTTATTAAAAGATCAATCATCATCATTATAAAAATGTAGTTTAACCAGGTGAGTTTTCTCGACAAAGATTAATTGTCTTTAAAATTGATGAGGAATATTATAGATTATTTAATAAATCTTTATTAAACTTTTTAATTTTAATAAATAGTTGCATAAATCTGTTCTATAAATATTATGAAATCTTTAAAATAAAAATTCATACTATGCTATAAATATAATATAATACCATAATATACTATAACACTATATATATATATATTGTTATTGCTCTAATGCAGCTGGCAATACAGAGACAGTTAATCTTTATGCCATAAACAATGGCTGCACCGCTGTTACTCATTTAGCACTACCCAGCGGGCACGTGTAGCTTGAAGATATGCTACAGACACGAGTAACACTACTCCCACAACGCTCTACGATCCTATTAGATCGAGACCTACGGTTTAAAGTGGATTTCTAACCCTCACAAACATCCATGGCATCTTCCGGGATTCAAACCCGATATCTGTGTTATCTGTTGTTTTATTAATTTTTATTATAGACAAATCCCTTAATTTTCTTTTTAGAAAAATATGCGGAAAATTTTAATTGTAATACAATGATCATGTAGCTGTTTTTGAGTTAAAGTATCACATATACATGTGAAAAGTATTCAAATTAAAAAACATTGTAATTGACAAAAAAAAAAAATTCTTCGAACATAGTTTGGCATAATAAATCTGTGATATATAAATACCATTTGTAAAATATATTTCAAGTTTTTAAAATTTTATATTAACGTCCAAGATAGATTATAATATGGCAAATTATTAACTGTAAAATTTTATGAACACGCTTTTTTTTTTTTTTTTATGTTTGTTATCTGAGAGCTTCTAAATATGAAAATATAAACACTTAAATTCAATGGATAAAATTTTTTTAGTTGGAAATAAACGATTTAACTATTAATTTAAAAAAAAACACTTCAGTTAGAAGGAAACATGGAATTCTTCATTTAAATTTTATAGTATTGGACATATTTATAAAGTATGATATAGAAACAATTTTATCTCAGAAACTTAAAAAAATAATTATAAAATCTAATAAACTATTCAATTATTTTGCTTTATATTAAGAATACAAAAGAACTTATCAGTAAAATTATATCTATGTTTCGTGTGATAAATATCAAGTGAAAAGAAACCACAAGAATCGAACGATAAAATTAATTCAAACAATAAAACCAAGTATCATTTCCCTAGTGTTACGATCGTAAAATGGTCATTTACGTGCTAACAATTTTTTTTTTTTTTTTGTTATCGTTTCATTGCTTTCATGAGAGAGTTCCGAAATCGAAAGAATTTCCACAATTACAATTTTTTTCATATTGAATTGTGTCAGCAACGTCTGAAACTACTTCTGAAGTGTTTGATAAACAAGTGTAAAATGTCGTTAAGAAATCAAAGCCATTGAACTGCAGCGAGTTCAAAATTCACTTTGCAATGCTTGAGCAATTCTTCAAGATGTTGACATTTTCTTTTCAATATTGAAGTGATATTAGAAGACGGACTGAAACGGAAGTGTGAAAAGTTTGATAAAAAAAAAAAAAAAATAACAATAAGCGATTTTTGAAAAGAAAAAAAACAACAAACGATTTTTGAAAAAATAATTTGAAAGCTAAAATTTGTAATTGTCTATTTTAACAAACAAACGATTTTTGAAGAATATAAAAACGATTTTTAAAAAACATTTTAAGCTAAAATTTGTAATCGTCTATTCTAAATTTTTTTTAAGAATTTATGTTCGAAACTTCTTAACAATACGCTTCCGATTTAACAATATCGCGATTTCAAAAATCTGGCAACCTTGTTCTATTCTAATTTCCAAAATGTTTTCGACACGGGTCTATTTTTAACGTTCTTAGAGGTTTTGTTTACAAAAAAATTCAACACAATAGTTAAAAGAAACTTTACAGAAAATTTTCATTGTATAAATCTAAAAAAAAAGAATGCTGAATTTTTTGAAATTGTTCCTCAATTCTTGTTCAATTTTTAAAAAACAATTCTTAATTATTTGATAAAATGGGATGAAAAGAATAAGTTGCGTTTCCCATAAGATTTGTAATGTTTTAATTAATAAAAATACTTTTAATATTTTTTTCTCTGCATTTAGCATTACTTTTAAGTAATTTTTTTACAAAAAGTGACATTTTTTTTTTTTTTTTTTTTTTTTGTATATTTCGTAGAAAATATTTTATTTATGCCCTTTTTATTACATGTTTTCATATTATTCGAAAAATAAATAGATAAAAATGAGTAAGAAATAAAATGTTAGCCCTGAATGTTCTAATATTTAGTTGGAATATTTTGACAGCTAAAAGCTGATAAGATATAGTTTTCAGCCTAGTATAACTCCCACTAGCGCATGCGAGTAGACTAAGGCTCAATTTCCGCTAGTGACAAGCATTGCAGTTACAACTTTCAGAAATTAGAGACTCTGTCATTCAAAGTTATAAGAAGGTTGTAACCAAGTATGTGCAAAGTTCTTTCATCGTTAACTGGATTATCTAGTTGAGTTTTCAGGTTTTTACCCATAAAGTCAGCTAATGCGAGTTAAGAAGAAATATCTGAAAGAATTGCAAAAAAAACAAACTTATCTGCTACCTTTTTCGAGATATCGTATGATTTCGTGTATCTTATTTAAAAAAATGTAACTAAAACTACTATATTTCCATGCATGCATAAAATAAATAAGAACTAAATTTCTAGCTAATGTGTTAATTTTATTCAATTCAAAATTTTTCGAATATCTACTAAAAACCAAATTCAAGTCTCAGAAAATCTTTTCAAATATTAAAAATACAAGTTGGAGTTTGATTAACTAAGGAATAACATATATCTGTATTCTATAATAATATCAAATATAATTATAATGCAAAAAAAAGAAGAAACAATTCAATATAGAAAAACTGATGGAAAAATTATTAAAGAATCAATATAAAAATATCTTAGACTGGTCACATACATACAATATTTGATATCAATATTCCATATTTAAAAAGAAAGATCTATCCTATATTAGTACCAAATTTTATTACTTAAAAGGTTATTATCCTTAAATAATTATAAAAAACTACAAATGAGAAAAATTCAATTCACAAGTTACTAACTGGCGTTTACTAATGATTGTTTTTTTTTTTTTATATTCTGTTAGATACAAAGAGAGAATAAATGTTTATTGCTACACTTGTATGCCATAATATTTGAAATTCCCGCAGGAAATGCAGTTAAAAATAAAAAATATGAAAGTATCCGTTTTATTAATCATATACACTCCAAAAATTCATTTCATGCATTTTAAATAAATTAAACATAATTTGAATATTTCATATGAAGATTTGATCCTTATACAGCTTACAAATGTAAAAAAATATAGATAAAATTTTTTATTATATTTGATATCAATATTCAATAGCTTTCCCAAAATTATCGTTTTCCATCAAACATTTCTTTTTTCCCTTTTCTTCCCTATTCTACCGAAAAGGAAAAAAGAAGAAAACAGTTTTGCTTTCCAATGTTTATTTTTCAGTTAGTTGTCGTCCCCAGTGGCGCAACTGGTTAGCGCGGTACTTATAGAATAGTGCTTGTGAGTTATGCCGAGGTTGTGAGTTCGATCCTCACCTGGGGAAGTAATTATTTTTTAAACCAATATGTGACAGAAAAAAAGTTTTTTTCTTTTAATATTTTTCTGTTAGGGCTTCATAGCTAATTAGTTACGAGCAAGGAATTAAAAAATATTACGCGAAATAAAATCTGATTTAAAAATATAACACAAAAATTATTATTATTATTTCTAACTAAACTGTTGAAAATTAAAATTATATTGGTCAATTTTCCAAATAAATTATTTCTTCTTATTGCTTATTCTCTTACTAATAATTATGGCATGTGATGATAAAATATATGAGCCTCGTAAATTTAAAAATTAAAGGTTGATTTTTGGCTGCATTGTAGGAAAAATTACGACAAAAAAATAATTTTTTTTTATTTTTAGATATATTTAGAAGAAATAAAACAGATGCTATTTTTAATTTTCAGACAGAAATAAATAAAAAAAAGTATATATTTAAACTGGGCAAAACATATTTGGTTTTCTTTCAAAAAAAAAAAAAAAAAACTACTAATTATGGCAAGAAAAGATTATACAGATATGTAAATAAAAATTAAAATTTTTTTGTGATATTTAATAATAAACTTTTAAATTATATTCACCGATAAAAATTTATTTCCTATCTGAATAATGCGCATTGGAATAATAAACAGAAATGTAACAAATGGCAAATTGAATGAAACCAACATTTTTTCAACTTGTTTTTTCATCATTCATAAACTAACTTATTGTTTACTTAATTCATAAACTGCTGATTTAATGAATGAAGTAATAAAAGTATAAAATTTATTTTAGTTTTTTAAAAGTGTTAAATAAATAAACTGAGATCATTTATATTTTCATTTTTTTTATTATTATTTTTTTAATTAAAACAATATTTCTTAACTTGAAAAGATGCATTCTTTATCTTTTTTATGAAAAAAATATTATAAATAAATAATTTTTTTCTTTCATTTAAATTTTTATATTTTAATTGTTATATGGTGTAGTCTTTGTTAGCTCATTTTTTTTTTTCATTAACAACAATGCATTAAAAGTTAAATTTTTATTTTAAAAGTACTTTTTTAAAATATCATTTTGTTAATCGTATCAATGAAAACGATTAATGTAATCAATTGAAGAAATTTCATAAAACATTTTTTATTCTTTGTTTTATATTTAAAAAAATTTTTAATTTTAACAATGGTACACACGTGTTGAAATCTAGTTATAAAAACAAATAAAACTTGAATACTTACGCTCTATATCTTTTTTATGGGAAAAATATAAGAAATAAATAATAAATTTTTTTCTTTCATTTAAATTTTTATTATGTTTATTGTTATACTGTGAGGTCTTTGTTAATCATTATTAACAACACATTTACAGTTAAATTTCTATTTTAAAAATCCTTTTTTTTAAATATCGTTTTGTTAATCGTACAATGAACGATTAATGTAATCTATTGAAAAATTTCATAAAACGATTTAAAACATTTTTTATGGTTTAATTCATATAATTTTTTTTTTAACTTTAACACCGATACACACATGTTTTTAGTTACAAAAAACAATCTATTTCAAAGCTAAATTCCAACTATGTAGTAAATTTATCTTTTCGAGACAATCACTTTTCAGCGAAAATCCTTTCTTTTTTCTTGATTTCAGTTCTAATTTTCCTAATTCCGTCATTTGTCACAGCATAATAACAGAGAACAGCTATCACTTCTTGACATCCTTAAAGAAAATTACTGTTACTTTTTTTTACTAACTGCTACTTTTTCTTTCGTTACATTTTCGATATAAAACAGTTAATTAAACGCTTCAACGAAGAACTAGCAAATGTGAAACAGAGAATTTATCGAAAACAAAAGTTCGTTATTACTTTTTAAAAAACGACTTCAATTTTCTAGAACGAATTTACGAATTCTTTCTGTTCTTAGAATAATACATTTTGTTTTATAAATTTCAAAATGTAGAATATAAATATTTTAAATTGTCAGATAGATCCGGTACTGTAATAATATCATATTATGGCTTACTTTGATATAAAAACTATAAACTTAAAAGATCATTTTCTTCCTTAATTTTTTTTATAGATTCCGAAATTTCATAACAAAAAAGTATTAATTATTTTAAATTAAATTTAAAAAAACTTTTATTTTTTTTTTTTTTCCATTTCCAACAAATTTTCTTGCCACTAGATGGTACTTGTTTTAAAACTGACTCTTGCCATTAAATAAAATATTTAAAAAAAAAAATTTTTTAATTGCGGTATTAATTTTCAATAACGCTAATTTATCCTTAAAAATAAATGTTAATAAAATAAAATGAAAAAATTATTGGTTATACTTGGATATGAATAGTTATTTTATTTAGCAATTTTTTAAAATCTCAAACAGTTAACAGCATGAATCAAAATTGTTTATTTTTAAATAAAATCATTCGTTAATATAACTTTCAATCATTAGTACAGGATTAAATTGGGTAAATGAAAACTTTTAAAAAAATTTGATGATTTTCCATTAACGAGGTGTCAGGCACAGATATAACCAAGCCGCATAGGAATCCTTATATTATAACTTGCCATTATTTAGTTAAAAATAGCGGAACGCTAACGGGGAACAAAATGCATATCTTAAAAATTTATTTTTAAGTTTCTAATTATTTACAATTATGAGTGATAAAAAAATGCAAAACTGTGGCATTAATTAGAAAGTCTGATTTATTAAATGTGAAATTAAAATGCATCTCTAATTTTTTGATGGATGATATTTATAAAAATATTATGCAAAAGAAAATAATATAAATGAATTTCTCTTTAACTGTAGCAATAACATAAATATCAAATTATATTTTTTTTAATTTTTTTTTTATGTGTTTTATACTTATTTGGTTTGTATGAAGGTATTTTTGGTCAAATCGCAAAATAGGGGCAATTGAAATTTGGCGACTTGTTATGGCGCCAACTGATCAATAAGTCGCCAAATGTGGTAGCCATAATTTATTGTACTATTTGCAATTCACTTCACTTACAATTGTATCCCTTTATTTGGCGGAAAGATTATTTCACGCCAATTCCCAACAGCCCCTGTACTGCGATTTTGACCATTTTTTCAATTCCTTCTATTAGCTCACACTCTCCCTATATATATATCTTGTTCAAATTTTCAATCGTTAATAAAATAATTTTTATGCATCCATTCAAGTTCAATAAATTTTTTGAACTTGTAGTCGAAGACACTTGATGTTAATGCAGTTTTTCAAATATTAATTCAGTAATTAAATTTAAGTAATTAATTTTAATTTTTTTTTACATTTAAGTTGCATATATCTACCAATAGATGGCGCCAGATAACTTAAAAAATGAATGAAAATTATTTATAAAGGACTTTCTGCAATATAGTGAAAAAAAAGTAGGAATTAACTTTAAAAAAAAAACTTTATATTACTTGTTTTCCCTTTGATAAATTTAAAAAAAAAAAAAGACTTTTATGAGTTTTTAAATCAGTTTTTGTTTCTGAATTTTAAAATAAAAATATTTTATCCATATTTATTAACATAAACCATAACGAAAAATTTAAAATGGTCAATTTAAAGAAACATTTAATTATAAGGATATACTGCTTATGCACTAAAAAAAGAGAAAAGAAACGTTACGCTTCTATAATTTTAAAGTGATTAGGAATCCATTTTATGGCACAGTCATTTGTTCTGCAATGTTTTCCAATCTCAGCATTTTACTTTTAAAAAAATTTACCCGTAATTCCTTAAGTTTGATGATTTTCTTTAAGCTCCTATTTATTACAAATACTTCTTTATCTGATCATTTTTTTAAATGTGGGAAATAGAATGTTCTAAAATTTGTTTAAATTGATAACGTAAACATATCGTGAGTAAACAAAATACGCAATAAATTAAAATTCCTTGAAAATATTAAAATTTTCGTAAACCTCACATTTATCAAAAAACTTTGATAAAAATTATTTTATCAAAAAATACACGATATTTTAAGTTATCTTTAAAAAAATTATAACTTCTAAATATATTACTTACTTTTGCACAGCAATATAGCTGGCATTAAAAATTCAGCTTTGTAAACGCTAAAACTTTTTGTCATTCTGTGCGAATAATTTCTATATTTTGAAAAAAAACTTCAAAAAAAGGAGAGAAAAAAAATTATCGAAAAACTTTAACATTTTTTTTTATGCGTAATATTGAAGGTGGGAGAAAAAAAAGATTAAAAAAAAAAATATTTTCACTCAGGTAATAATAATACTGTCAAATAGTTTAATTTTTTAAAGTTCTCTAATTAATTATTCAACAATTGTTTTACTATATTTTCACTACTTAAAGCATAATTTTCTTTTTTTCAAACTACAAACACTTTTTTTTTTTAATTAAAAAAGAAAAAAAAATAGCAGTTTGTCTGAAAAGTTTTATGATAAATTGTTTTCATGTTTATAATTAATTTTCTATTTTTTTTTTCCCCCATTCTTGTATTTTTCTAGGAATATTCCGATATTACTACTTTTTACGGATATGTAAAATAAAATGAGAAATGATGTTTCGTTTATTTTTATTTCCAATATTATCTAATTTCCGCACCTTGTATTTTGAATCATTATTTTCATACGTTTTGAATACAACTGCAGAAAGTTCGCTTTTAAATGTTGCATAACGAATAAATATTTAGGAAACTAAAATGACAGGTCTAGTCTTTAATTTAAATTATATATATATATATATTCCCTAGTTATAAAGAAGTGAAAGTAGGACATGATAACAAATTTCGTTTAAAAATTAGAATTAACTCTGCTTAACTTAGAATCGTCTTTAGTTTCATTTATGATATAATAAATTATCTTTTCCTATAAAAAAATATATCATCAAAGGATTTACAAACCCAGTTTAAGCAACTAAAAGCAGAAATAAAAATATATATAAATTCTTCCTTTTATAATGACAAGCATTTTGAATTGGCATTATTTGTCACTAGAGCGATAGATATATAACAGTCACAACTTGTCTCGAAGGTGGCATCTAGAAGATTTTAAAACCCCTCCCTTCTCCAATAGCTTAACGGAAGGACTTTCCAATGTACTGGTTTATAGCGCCCATCCTCAGCATAAATACAGTAGCATTTGGTTCGGTATAACTAGTCAAGATTTTGCCAATAAAAAAATGTAATTACATGGTAAAAATTTAAAACCTGTACCCCTAAAACCTTCTGTACAGTACCAATTGATCGCCAGGTTGCCAAATTGCCAAGTAATCAAACAATATAGCTTCCGTCATTATAGTTTTCGTGCTAAATACCCATTACGCCAAAATCCATCACCAAAATATGACTGTTAAATCAAATAATGTTAATCGAGTATAAGTAATTAACAAGTAACTAATTTTTTTTAACAAATATCAAAAATATTTACATTATTGTTTTAATTATCAACAAATATTTATATTGTGTATCATGCGTCATAAGATATCGGGAAGTCTACGATTCAACGTTCCCTTTTTTTTTCTTGACGATTTTTGTCTCCTATCTCGTTTCACGTTTGTTTTTTGTTTTTTTTTTTGCGGTTTGCAAGTTTCTCCCCTTCCCCACTTCTTTCACACATGAGAACTGCAACGTGATAAAAAAAAGAAAAGTAAAAAAAAAAAAAAAAAATACTCATCATGCACTCTCATATTACTTTTTAGTTAATTTCTGGTCCTTGGCCTGCAAATGCTTATATTTTAAAAGTTTAGTTTAGTTTAGAGAACTGTGCTGTTTTTAATAATTTTTAAATTGTATTATTACGAACTTTACAAGAGACACTCCCGTTAACCCCCAATTTATTACTACCTTTCATAATTTGATAAATTAAGAATTGATGAGAAGAACAGAACGGTACTGAATGCCAAATGGGAATTCTCCAAGATTATATTCTTTAAAGCAGAGACAGAGGTATGGCATTTTTTTTTCCTTGGGTACATACTACCGGAAGCTCTATTTCACAGCAAGATTATTGTCGATACACAAATTCCGGAATTAATACAGTAAAAATAGGCTTAAAAAACTACATTTTGTATTTTTAATGCAGCTGGCAAACACTTAGACAGTTGTCTTGATGCCATAAGGCAAGCGCTGCGCCGACGTTACTCACTTAGCACTACCCAGGAGGTGCGTGTAACTTGAAGATAAGCTACAGACGGATAACAATAAGAGTAAACACAAAAATAGTAATCAAAACAATAAAACGAAAAGAGTAACACTCAAACACGATAGAAAAAAAAAGGGGGAGGGCAAGTAGAGCGTCACAGGAGATCAACCAATCAGACTAAAGTCTACATACGGGTGATCCGATACAACAGATGCTGCCCCTTTAAAAACCATAGGTCCTGATCTCCATACATGAGTCTAATAGATTACTCATTGGATGTCCGACCCCCTCACTGCAGGATACTGAGCCCCTCACTGCAGGATTAGGATTAGTCACAACAACACAGAACACTACGATTTGCGCCAAAATGTTTCGCTACATTAATTTATAGACAGAGGTGAATGGCTACCGATTTAAAGATTTACACCGATTCCATTTGCAGAATATGAATGGAGGTTAACATACCTGTAACCTCCATTCATATCTCCAAATGGAATCGCAGTATCGATATCATCCATCGGTGAAGTTTTGATTAATAACAGAAATTGCTATGGTTAAAAATAATTTATGTTAAAATATTTATGCATTAGTCACAACAACAAAATGCTAATTATGATTACAGTCTTCATCCAATTGTGATCATTGGAAAAATGAATAAATTATGTGTGCCCTGCAATTATGCAAAGCTCTCAAATTTAAGAATAAATCACCAGGAAAGTACAGCGCGAGTTAAAAAGTAAAATTGTCAGAATTAAATTTACCACCCAAATCATTACCAATCTTGGTATTATACAAGTCAATCGAAATATTTATTGGCAAACATACTCAAGTACAATTCGTTTCTATATGATTGTTCGGTGCATCAAATATCGTGCGGGAGAAATACATGCCACCATTCAGATTTATCCCAGTTCAGGTTCACTAATACCACTGCCGAATGCTGATCACAAATTTCCTCAAATTTATTTCGTGGAAAACACTGATAGTCAAATGGCTCAATGTTATGGATTGAATTTGAGCACTAAAAAAAGAAATTGTTTCTGCATTTCAAACAATGATGTCAATTCTATCAGTTTCAGCATTCAAAACGAAATACTAGGCGAAGCGATAACGTATAATGTCTATATTTAAATGAAAATGTATATTTCCAAAGAATTTACAATTTGTTATTGCATCTCAAAAATTTGGACAATCAAATTAATTTCAGAAATTGTTGGGATGGACTTTCGTTAAAGATTTTTATAAACCAGTATAAACATTAAAGAAGGCAATTGCGTTAGAATAAATAAAATTACATCCTATAATACACTTATTTATAATTCACATTTTTATAAAAACATAATAAATTAAGAGAAAGCAAATTATTATAGTTTTTTTAAGTATCACATAGTCTATACACTTTCACCATTTCAAATCTGTTACCAACATGACAAAATAATTGAATCCCACTTTTGAATAATCAGTCTTTTGACACATCTTTTAAATATATTCTTTTTTAAAAAAATCAATTTTAAAACATCAGGAAGAAAAGGATTTCAAAAAATAAGATACATATAAAAGCTTTGTATATGAAATATCTGACAGAGAATAACTGCTGTATTATATCATAAATCCTGTATATATATCTATATACATATATATAGGGAGAGAGAAATAGAAACCAAAAATAAATAGGAAAAATTTTATAGCTTTTATTCAACATAGATGAAAACATTGATGTAACCTTACAAATTGGAAAAAGAAGAAAATATTTGTTTTAGCATTTCATAATACATTATATATGAATTAATATTTAAAATATTACACACAATATATATTGCCTTCTTTCTATTATTTGGACACATAATATATATCCCCTTCCTTCTATTATATAAATATTGTAAATATCAAATCAACGCGTGAAAAGGATGAGTAAAAATAATAGGACTTTTCACAGGTGTTTAAACAAAAGTGTTCTTTAATATGGAGCATAGCTATTGGAATCATGGATCCAATGAGCAAGTAATTGAGAAATGGAAATACTGTGTATTCATTTCCCAATCAGCATGGACTTTTTCTAATGTGAGTAAAGGATTCTATGTCCCTTTTTTTCCCCTAAATGTATCCTCACCCAATATATTTGTAAGAAATTATGGCATATAAATGTCTTCTTCAGTAAAAATAAAATTGAAACTTCTAAATTCCTACCATGTCTCTTACAATATAGACTGAAGTATCATTAATGAAAATGGGTATAATTTATATTAAGATAAGAAGTGTCGATTCAGATCAATTAGAAAAGCAGATTATTAGAAAGAATTAGAAAGATCAGAATTAGAAAAGCAATCAATTAGAAACTTGTATTTCTTATATAATATATGTAACATGTTTATAAAATAGCAAGCAACTATAAATATCAAAAACTTTATTCTTTTGTGTTATATAGTTTTAACAAACACAGTTAAGATAACAAAAAATATTATATGCAAAAGATTGTGAGAAAATTATTCAGAACTCCATTTGTAAAATTTTTAAATTACAGGAAAAAAACATATTTAAATTTTAAGATAAAAATACAAGAAGAAGAATTTAAAAAATTAAATTATTATTATATTTTATTTAGCTTTCACTTATTGAAAATTAGATGTTTAATAAACTAGATTTCATAATAGTAAAACAAACCAGTAAAATGTTGCCTAAGAAGTAAAAAAAAAAGAAAAATATACTTACATACTAAAAATGATTTATTGGTTATCAATTTTAAAATAGATTTACATTTATTATGAACTACTTAATGACAGATATTTTTAAATTGAATTCATGTTAAAATGTTTTTATAAATGCTTCAACAAATAGATAATAATTTTTTTTTTTTTAATTTTGGAATTTAATGTAGTAAATTTGACAATATTAGTCTGTCTGTTTTATTTGTATATTATGTTTATTCATTTTAATGTATTTACATAATATATCCATAAGAAAAACATATGACTAGAAATGAAAATATAACTAGAGTGACTAGACATTTTAATATTTAATGGTAACTTTTATGCTTTTTTTTATTATTTAGTAAAATATTCTACATTATAATTATTTTACTCAATGTGAAAAAAAAAAATTGTAACTTCCCTTAAAAATTATTTAACTTTCAAATATTTAAATTAGAATAAACATAAAAATAATTTTTGCAATATTTTTAAGTATTCAAATTTTCATTTCAAATTTTGAAATTAAAAAGTGACAAGGTTCAAAATATAATATATATATATATATATATATATATATAAGTTTTTTAAAACATGTATCTATTACATATACAACAAAAAAGAGCATTTGTTTTAATTAAGCATAATAATTACTTTTAAAATATATTATACAATATGTGATAATGAGAATAAATAAAAAAAAACTGAAAGTGCAAGTAGACTAGAAAGTGGCAAAATAGAAAATGCTGACAGATTTATATAGATTGGAACAATACTTAATAAAAAGGGAAACTGATATTGTCATAGGCATCAGAATTTCAAAAACACATTATTGTTTTAAAATGGTTTAAGTTTGGCATTCAAATAATTTAATAAGACGAAAATCAACATATTTAATTCAACTGTAAAAAAGCATACTTTTATACAGAACCAAAACATGTAAATTAATGAAACAACAAAATAAAAAATTAAATAGTTGGCAAAATAGATGCTTCAGAAAAATTTTAAAAATATAATGGCCTCAAACAATATCAAACTTTGATCTTAATAAGACAAAGCAAGAATGTTCACAAATAACATCAAAAGAAATTGATTGGCATATACTCATATTAAGAATGCCTTCAGCTAAAAACCCTAACAGCAGCATTAACACAGGTGTCAGAAGTTTAAAAGTAAAAGGGGAAGATGTGGCAAATGGTACAAAATGAAAGGAACCAGCCAGAGTGGCAAACTGGTCATGTAAGATCTGCTGTGGCTGAGATGGCACAATAGCTGAGGCCTTCTATGCCACTGGACATGAAAAGGATAAGTGACTAAGACAGTATAAGAAATAAATTTCTTAGTTCATTAAATTTATATCAGTGAAAATAGCAAATGCCATGTATTATATTTGCAACAGCTAAATTATGGGGGGGGGGACAGAATTTGTTTCAAAAGATTCTAAAATTTTTTAATCTTTCCTACTAATATTATACATCAACATTACAGAATAAAAAAGAAAAATATGTAGTTTAAAATGATATAATGTTAATACATATGAAATTATTATTCAAATAATACAGAACACAAATGGTTTTTTTTTTTTTTTTTTTTTTTCATTTGACAAAAATAAAAAATTATACTTGTAATAACAAAAATATATAATTGTAAGGCAATAATTAGATAAATGACAAGAAATACGCTTCTGACTAGTTAACTATACCATATTCAGAGTAATAAATTCAGCTTATCTTAATATTTTTTTGATCTTGATTTATATGACATAGAAAATTAGTACAAAAATATTGCAATTTTACATAATATAAAAATTTTAATTTTAATTAATATCACAATTTCTTACCTAATCCTTCAATCAAATTTTGATTAGAAAAATTTCTCCATCTGAAGCTCAAATATTAGTATTAACTCAACTTATCACACATTTTCAAATATTATGTAAAATTGATAAATTAAACTCTACTCATTTTTTTGGTATTTTTGTCTTTATGTTAAGAGACACAAAAAGCACCATTATAATGGCATAGAAATTAAACAAATGTATTGATTCTAAGCTAAATGCTTATCACTTTGTTCATTTTTTATAATTCACATACACATCATTTCAATGCACCCATATACTCTATAGATTAATATATAGAACAAAATATCACATAAATTATTTTGGACGGATTTTATATAAGGCATATATATATATATATATATATACTATTCCATGTAATTTTTAATCATTTTTTAAATTAGTATATTTTTTTCTATGAAACTTTTGAAAATTGAAAACATTAGTTTTTTTTTAAAAAGTATTTAAAAAAACTATTCAACATTAACAAATTGTATGTTAACATATGGATGGATGTACAATCACAGTGCTTATTACAGTGAATAGCTTTTATATATGTGCATTTAATTTTTCATTCTTCAGCACCTTCAAGTTCTAATACAGTAACCCTGCAGAAAGGACAGCAATTTTTCTTCAGAATTTCAATTCATAATCATCACTGTGAAAGAGCTATAAAACACAATAATAAAGCTATTGAAAGTATAAAACAATAATATATGAAAGTTATTAAAATTATAGCTTTTAAACTGGGATAATTTTTTGAAAAATTTTAATTTACATGTCTAGCAAACTAATCATTTAATTTAAAAATAAAAATATGTATTCTTAACTTACTTTGTTACATTTCACACATTTATGTATTTGAACACTTGGTAAAACATTCTTAAAATACTGTGTTCTTAAAGGATGAGGCCATTTGCAAATAATAACTTCGGACATGTTCATCATTTCTAGTTTTTTTCTGTTTTTAGAATTAAAGGACCTGTTTCCCCAGTTGCAGTCTGAAAATATTTATTTAAAAATTAGCACACTAAAATTGATTAAGTAATAAAATTTTAAAATTGGATTTCTAAATAAATCAATACAAAGGCTGTTTTTAAATAAAATGCTTTTATTTTAAAAGCTAAATTGAATTTTGTATTAAAATAATAAAAATTACAAAAACTTACATCATAGGTAAAAATGTCAGAATCCTCTTCAAATGGATCATTGTCTTCTATCTTCAAATATTGAGTGTCTAATGAGAAGCATTAAACAACTAAATTAATTTTTAAAGTATAGTACATTTCACTTGTAAAAATAAAAAGAATTAAATATGTTTCATGAAATGTCATCATATCACATTGGCTATGGTGCATTTAAAATAAAAAGAAAAGAAAAAAATTATAAATTTTATAACTAAAAAATATATTGAAAATGTACAATGTACTTGAAGTGGCAGAGTGTATACTTTTTATATACCTATATGTTGTAAATTTGAGTTTTAATACTTTTTTTTTTTTAGCCATTTTAAACCGAAAATAATACAGTAAAAAAAAAATTTTAAAATTCAATATGAACTAGAAATGGAAATTATTTTAGAAAATGTGTAAAAACCATAGTACATAAAATAAAGATAAAATATTTTATTAATTTTTAATTTCTATTATTCTATTCTTAATTTCTATTTAAATCTAATCATATTTAATAACTTACATTATTAAATATGATTTTTTTTAATTTCTATAAAAGCATAAAATATCCCAAATAAAATAAATTCATTTTACGATAAACAGCACTTAATTAATTTTCAAAATTAATTATGCTATTTAATAGAATATTTTGTTTAAAAGTGTTTTAATTTCAAATGAGGTATATTTATGTGAAATATATAGCTTATTTCCAAAATTCTTGATACAATTATTGCCCCAGCAAGTAAAAATTTCAAGTAAAACTACAAGTACTATTAAATGAATGAAACATATAAGAAATAAGTGTAATAAATAGAATATGAATCAGATTTTTATAATAACTGTGTTTTATAATAAATTTTATAATAAATGTGTCAGATCTTTTAAAAACTCAAATTCTTTTTAATTAGTACATTAATAATGTTTTTACTGTTAATTCCATATATAAATAATGTTTAAAACAAAAATTTTTAAGACAAATTAAAAATATAGTGCATGTTATAATTATTGTATAAAATTATTAATATTTTATTTTTCATCAATAAAGCTTAAATTCGCAAAAAATACATTCAATGAATCAAAAAAGTATTTTCAAATCATAAATTATTTTCTTACAGCATCTTTGAGAAAAATAAAACCAATAAGAAAGTCTTAAAGAACTGCTGAACATATAAAGCACAAGCAAATTAATTTTAAAAAGAAAAATTAACATGTTTGAATTAAACCCATCTGAATACATTTCATACCACAGGATAAAATTTATTACACATTATTACTAACCATTGCCACTATAATCCATCATCACTGTGTTAGTATTAGATTCAATTTTTGGTTTTCTTGCAAGCAATTTGTATGCTTCATCATCATCAATACCTTCTTCTAGGAAAAACTCAACAACAGGCAATATCTCTGGAATTAAAACAGAATCCTGAACAAATATATTTATCTTAAATTTAAAAATTAAATTATTTTAATTATTAAAATAATTAATTAATATTTAAATTATTATTGTAAAATATTAAAATGATTAATTGTTGATTAAATACAACATCATTAAAGATTAATTTATAAAAATTAATTTAAAAAAATTAATTGTTTAAAAACTTTTAAATGCTGTCAATGTCATTATATTCAAAAACTGTATCGTAAAACTGCATATTAAAAATAATTTCTCTATTGTAATCCAATAGTCTAATTTATGTAAAAAAAATAAATATTTAAAATAACAGAATATAGACAATTAAGTAAGATTATTAACATACAAAAATCTTTATTTTAGAGATGGTAAAAATCTGTATATTCACAAATATATAGCCACTCGTTAAAATTAAATTAATCTTGAAATTTACTCACAAAATTAATGAACAATTAAATAATAAATTATTCACTTTCATAAAATGAAATATTTTCTAGAATATATACACATATATAGCATTAATAAAAACACAATGAATTAAAAATAACATCCATGTTTAGTTCATCATATAATGTTTATAAAAGAAAATTGATTTTTAAAGCAATTTATTTATTTTTAAGCCTAAAACATTTTAATGATATAAAAGAATTATTGATAAAGCTTATATATTTATACTGAAATAACAGTTTGCTTTTCTTTCTTTGAAAAATACATGAGCAATATTTTCTCATAAAATATTTTATAAAATGTCCAATCAAATTAAGCACTTTTAAATTATAGTAGTATATCTGAATAAGTAAATCTAAATTGTACTACTTGAAATAAAAAATATAATGCTGAAATAATTTTTTAAATATTTTTAATTGCACACTAAGTAAAACACAATAGCATATGAATGAATTTATATTCACAATTTTTAAAATAAATCATATGGCAACAATATTTTTAAATATATAAAAAAGAATAAGCAAACTTTTATTTCTGTGTAAATAAATAAACCCTCTTGAGAATTTTTCTACCAAATTTGTTAATTTTATTCTAAATAAAATAAAAATAATTAAATGAATTTAGATTTCAATATTTTACTCAAAAGAAATTATACATACCAAATGATATAAAATGAATAAACAAATGGTTGTTTACAATTAAAACAAATATTGCCTTGTTTATTAATCAATGGATTACTAGTTGAGCATCGGTAGCACATTGGTAAAACTTCCTAAATAAAAATTGTAAAATCAAATTTTGACACTATAAAAAATGTTTGAAAAATATTAAATTGCTTCCTTAAAAGCATAACTTTGAGGTTTAATTATAATTTAAAATTATAAAACAAGCAATGACACATTAAAATAAATAATTTTTAAGGTAATAACTAAAATAGTTTATTACATAAAACTAGCTTAAAATATAAACAGAAGAAATATTTTTAAAAAGCAATTTGATAAAAATAAAAAAAAGTTAAAAGAAATATATACAAAACAGTAAGAATATAACCAGAAAATGATAAGCAAAAAAAAAAAAAAAAATTTTAAACAATAAATTTAGGGAAATTATATTTTCATAAATTAAAAATGCTGCACGAAAATTATGTGCTAGAAATATATAATAGAACAATAGATAATTCATTTGTAAATAATATTATCTGCAATGAATCAGATAAATACATAAGAATTAAGAAAATTAATCCACAATCAAGAAATAATTATATTAATTATAATAATAAGTTATAGTTACAACTATTATTATTAAATAATATTATTATAGTAAAAATAATAATTAAATCTTTCTTTAAACCAGTTTACTTCTGAATCTGTAAAGGTTTTAGCATGAATATGCATTGTTGCAATTTCTACAGATTCTCTAAATCTTTCAGGAATCCTATAAATGTTAGCCTGTTGGTATGCCATTCGAGCAAGTTTAAAAGCTTTCATTGCACAACTCTGTTTGGCTGCTGCATAAAATATCCGGCTGAAATTGTATGGTAAAGGAAAAATGCAAAACAGTATATCTAAAATAAACATTTTTGATTTAATTCTATAAGTGAGAAACATCAAAATTATCACAAAATAATATTCATCATATAAGAACCTATGATAAATTACCTAAAAATATAATTATTTCATTAAATAAATAAGATTTTAAAATTTATGTGTTAAAAAATTTGGCAATATGTATTTTCAATTTCTATGTATAATGAAAATAAGAAATTCGACTGATTGCATTTCATAGATTTCATTTTTTTTTTTTTTTTATATAAAATCGTTCTGTAAATCAGCAATGAATTAATAATGAAACAAAATTTGAGATATGAATAACAAAAAGGATACAATTTGGAAATACCAGGAAAATCAATTTTTACTAATTCCAACCATAAATATCGAGACATATTAAATAGAGTTTCTGTATGCTGCATTGTAAAGGGTTCTTCCTAAAAAGAGATAAAAAAATATTTTATTATTCAGACATTAATAAATATCCATTTTTAAAAACTTAACTTTATAAAACAACTAAATAACACAAAAATATTTTGTGCTTAAATAATGTCTAAAAACATACAATTCATAAAGTAAAAACATAATTTATTTTTAATATTGAAAAAAACAAAAGTCAATATTTTAAATATTATCTAACTCACTAAATAATTATAGATAAAGCTGTACACATAATATATTTCAGCTGCAAATTGTTGATCCCAGAATTTTTAACAGCAGCTTGAATTTCCATGTGGTCATTTAAATCCTTGGAGCTTCTCAAAGTTTGCATTGATAGAATCCAGTAGTAATAACCAGCTTCTCGAAATCTTTTCTCATTTACAATATTTTGGTGAGTTGTTCTAAAACACCAACAGCTTCATCTTGCCTTCCAGCAGTATAAAATGCTAAACAAGAAAATTAATTTCAAATAATTACTAGAATAGTCATTTTAGAAACAAAAATTTAAATTTCGAGATGATATTTATATAAAAAAAATTATTTATAAAATGAATTAATTTTTTTAAACAATGTCTTAAATAATTATCATAAAATACAAATAAGTAAAAATAAAATACAAATAATACTGTTGTCATAAATTTCTGTTTTAAACTGTTTGTTTAACTAATAAACTTTTGTTTTATTCTGTTTTTAATAATTTGCTGCATGATTGTTTGATTAGATTGCACCTATTCCTGATTAGTTAATATAATGTTATATAATTATGTTTAAATATAATAGTTAATATAATTATGTTTCTTTCTTTATTAAAATTATAAAAAATATGCAAGATATATGGTAATTATATTCATTTGAGCTGATGATTTCTTAAAATCTAAACTTATCTTTTCTATTAATTAAATTAGATTAACAAAAGTAAAAAGTCATCTGAATATTCAAAAGAAATAGTTTCAGAAAATAATATATAAATATTATTAAATCATTTAAAGTTTTATTTAAAAAATATGATCCAATCAATTTCATGACATATTTTAATTAGTATTAAACTTTGCTAATGAAAATAATTATATGTAATGATAATCAAATAAACATAATCCACAATAACATAAAATAGAATTTTAAAATGTAAACCTTCTTGTATTAATAATAGAAATTAAAATAGATTAAATCCTATAATAAATATAATATACATTTTATTAAATATGATTATTTTTATCTAAGAATAAAAATAGAAGATAACTTTTATAAAATGTATTTAACAAAACTTACAATTTTTCAAAAAGAGTTATTTTTCTCAACTTTCAAATGACTTGCAGTGAAAAAAAAAAAAATTTAAAATTTTTACCAGGTAATTATGTCTGTATATCCATTACCCCACTCACCATAACTCTTTTTTTTCTTTTTATTATTTTTACAAATAAATTGAAAAATAAAAGTTTAAATTTAATTGTACAAAAAATAAGGAGAATATATATATATATATATATATATAATATATAATAATAAATAAATATATAACATGAATAATAAAAAATTTGCACCTTTTGAGCTTCTACAAAACGATCATTTTCAGCAAGCCAATTTGCATAAGGAACATAAACATTTTCTTTATAAGTAGGATATTGTTTAGCCAACTCAAATGCCTAGAATCGATTATATATTAATGTATAAATAGGATATATAAGATATCTGCATTTATTCAAATTAATTTTCATATTTAATACAGACAATATTATTGCATGTAGAAGCAAAGATTCTTGTACAATTACATTTTTAGAGTTGCACTGAACTATGCAAATAAAAAGCCTGTTCTTTCTATTTTAATTATATGGATTTAAATGCATTTATCATAAGATATAGAAATTTTTTTTTTTTTTTTTTTTTTTTTTTTTTAAACAAGATCTGCAAATAAAAGATTTTTGCATAGAAAATGTATAAAACAAATTTTACACACAGCAACCTGAACTATATAGTGTTATTTAAAAATTGTACACCATGCACACCTTTTCAGTATAATAAATTAATACAAAAAAATTGTGTTCGTTTAAAATTCATATTTGATATTATTTCTCAACTGTAACAATAATCAACAATAACTGCATTTAAACAACAAAATGCATATAAGTATATAATTTGGTGGTTTGAATTAACATAATAATTTAAGATGATTAATTTCGAAACATTAAAATATGCATGTATAGGAAAGAAAGTGCTTCAATACTGTGCATTTAAAACAGGTTACCTCTTTCCAATTCTTTGCTTCAACATTCATTTCAACTAATGAAGGAATATCTCCAACTTTATGAAAAATTTCAGCTGCAGCCCCATATTCATGGAGCCTTTTCAAGTGCTGGCCAATGAGAGAAAGTGTTTTTGGTTCAGTCAAATCTACTTTCTTAGAAATTGTTATAAGCCTAAAAATAAATTTCAAAATAATTACATGTCACAACCATATTATAAATCAACCCTCTTTTTCCATTGCATTGGCAGGATCATTATTTAATTCTTAAAAAATTCAATTAATGCCAACCAATAATTGAATAGAAGGATATTTCATAAAATAATTTGCAAGTTATCTTAATAATAATAATTTGAATATAATGCTATTTATAAACAAAATGCATGTATATTATGAGTTTTCTTTTTAAATGAAAAAAATTAATTAAGGAAGAATTTTTCATCAGAAATTATATGTCTCTTAAAGAATTGCAAACTTTCTAATCAAATCAAAAGGCTTGCCTACCACACTAGTTGAAAATAATAAATTTGTAATCAAAAAGCTTGAAAAATGGAAAATATTCTTAAATGATAACATAAATTAAATCTGTAAATATAGTGAAAAAGTTTTAATAAAATAAACAATAAGTACATTTTTGGTATTTTTTATTGACGAAAAATGAAATTCTACAAATTTGTTACTTTGTTTTCTTTATGAAAGTATTGATTTACTAAAACCAATTAATTTAATAATTTTTATTATGATTATAAAGGGAAAAATCAAAATCACAAGGAATACATAATTCTATTGAAGTTAAAATTATTCATAAATCTTAATTTCCTTAGTCCCTGAATTTAAATTCATTAATGAAATTATTTAACTAACAAACAAAGATATTATATGGTGGGTGCATTGTTTTCAGTGCTAACTATCCTATCTCCTAGCAATCATTTACATAAAATGTTTTTGATGTATATTTTGACAAATCCCTAACTAAATTTTGCTTCTTTTAAATAAGATTCATTTCAAAACTTAAAAATGGGTGAAGGTAGGAAAAATTAATAAATAATACCATTGGACACTTTGGATACTTGCTCCAAGTCTCATGTTTGAAACATGTATATGTATAAAGCCTTCTTTCCTATAGTATTGGCTGGAACTTTCATGCAGTATTTCAATTTTTTTTTTTTTTTTTGATTGCATAACCGATGACAAAAATAATTAAAAGTTGTACCCCTTATAATATAATATATATAAGGTAGTAAAAAATAAAATTATTTATTATTCTATTTTAAGCACTATACATACATTTACATTTTATATTAGAATTTAAATAGAGTGATAGCATTTGTTTAGTGATTTCAGAAAAATATGGTTGAATATCCTCTATTAATGCAATTAGAATATCTGATTATAACTCTAATTTATGTGAACCTACATCTTTGACGTAGTTTCTAGGATATGTATATTGCACTTTGAATATCACTACCTTAGTATGTTATTAAAGGGTCTGTTGAGTATTGAAAAAATGAAAAAAGAATTCAAAATAGAGGGAAATTATCATTATTATAGAAGGGTCAAATATGAAACAAAAAGTAAAAAGGAGTGAAAATTATTACTGCCATAAAGGAGTTGGGGTCACTTTACTAAACATTAAATGTGCACTTTTTTTAAATCTAAGTAACAGCTGAAAACATCTTATTTTTGTTTTATCTTAGCATAGTTTAAAAAAGAATTTAATTTTCATGAAACAAATTTAATAAAATATTAATAAAATAAATAAAAAAATTAATAATTACATCCATTTACTTTCTGATTATTTCTATACCTTCTAACAATGCATAAATATTTAACTAGCATTTAAATATTAATGATTTCATCGGAGATAGATATTTCAAATATTGGTTAAAGTGCAATGTTATATCGAGTTGGTACTGATTTACACCACTAAAGAATTTTGAGTTAATTGTTATTAATTTTTCCTTATACAGTTATTAGTTAATACTTGCATTAAATAAGCATAAAATCATTGCAATTCCATATCAACTTTATGATTTATAAAATATAAAGGAGGGAAAGATAATTTTATTTTAAGACTATTTTATCAAATATATCACAAACTAGTTTAGAAAAAAAAAATTTATTAAATAATTCTTATCCTTCTTTTACTAAAATAAAAATGGATTTTAAAACACATATCTTGTGTATATTTACAATAATCTTCGAATTGTTTTATAATTTACAAAAAATTAAAAACATTACAAATATTATATCAATTTAATAATTATTATTTTATGTGCAAAAAGCAATGAACCTTGCAAACAACAGAAAATTCAAATTTTTCTATGGAATTTTTTCCTCTAATAGTTAGTGCACACTAATATTAATTTAACTATTTTTCTAGTAAAAATAAAGTTAAATTTAAATTCATAAAATTTAAATTTCTAGCTAAAGTTAAATTTCATAAATATATATAGAACTATTTTTAAGAAAAAATTGTTAAAAAAAAAACAATTTATGAAAATGAAAATATACAAAACAATAACAAATAATTCAAGAATGCAAATCCTTATTTTAAAAATATTTTATTCAAACATAATGTATAAATCACAATATGGTGAAATTTTTGCAATGAAAATCACAGACATTTTAAGATTCGAGTATTTTTAACAATATGTAACATATCATTAATTCTTCTTTTTTTTTCTAAATTAAGTTCAATTCTCTTTCATTTTTAATATCTTTTTTTTTTATGCAACTTACAAAAAATATTAAGTGTGATTGTTTAAAATAAAATCATATATTATGCAAACTACATTATTTAAGAAAATACAGTGCATTTTTAGAATCACAACATTTTTCGTTATTTTTAGATCTCTGGTCTATTTAAGAAAGAAACAATTTTTAAAATGTTGTACTCTTTTAATTCATCTGAAGAATTTTTGTTCATAAAATTCTTTTATATTGATAAATTAATTTAATAGAAATAATTTTTAAATAACTTGTCATACTTGCATAGCTAATGATTTTAATTTGTTCTAGTAGTGCATCAATTGATATTTGTCAAGAACAATTAATAACTCCTTCAATTTATATATTTTAAATATAATTGAAATTTTAGCTAAATGTTTCGGTTTTTATTCGTAGTTGTAAATTGACAAAATTATTATTTAAATATATCTAACAATTATATATAATATTATTTGTATAATAATTATGAACCCATTCAATATATTGTTTAACTTAATTTCAAATAAATGCAGCATACAGTGTTTAATCTAGTATGTTTGGTAAATAACATTATGTGTTTTATTTTTTGCAATCTAAGAGACAAGTATAATTAATATAATTACAAGCACAAAATGTCATTCAGATAATATCAAATATATATATATTAATGTATAATCCATAAATCAATGTTTAATAATAAAGCTTAAATAACTTTTTTATAGCTTAAAAGTGTTTTGATAGTTTAAAAATTATCAAAAGTAAAATAATTAATAACTTTTTAAACTTTTCAATAGTTTTTATTATGAAAAATTCATAAAATTATTAATACTTGATTGATATTTCATTATAATATCAAAAAAATGAACAATTATACCAAATTTTATAAAAGAATTAAATAAAAAAATGATGCAATAAATAACAATACAAACAATAAAAAAGTGAAATAAATAATACTGTTGAGCAAAGATTCACAGCAAAAACAGATGTGAAAAATGTAAGATGCAACAAAAGAAACACACAAGTTGTTAAGCAAATTCGTGATAAATTTATAGGTATTCAAACAAAGATTAATATATTGATAATGCAATGATTGTGTATGTGCTTTTCAGCAAAATTTAAAAATAATTATATAATGCAGGGAAAAGATTTGGACTTTGGTGTTTTAGTTTTTATCTAGTATGTAGCAAAAAATTATGAGGAAATTCTAATTAGTTCTCTTACAATTAAATATATTATAACAATGCATTACATAATCACGAAAATTCTTATATATCACTTTGTAATTTATCTTATAGCATAGGCCTGAATTGCTTGATGAATTATACATTTTTAGGCATATGCTTTTAAATTTAAATGTTTTGAAATAGAATATGTGTCACAAATTTAAATTAATGAAAGAAAGAATTATAGTTTTTCAAAATTAAATAGGGAAGACAAAGTGTTGTCTTACTTAAATAACGAAGGACTTATTTATAAATGCTTTATTTCTGAGAGTAATATTATAGACAAGGGCTGTTTTTAAAACTTCCATTTTTTTCAATGGAAAGATTAAAAACTCCATCTACAATACAGAAATATTGAAAACAAAATATCTTATATTTTATGAATTTCTAAAATTGAATTAATATTTAATTCATTAAAAGTTAAAAAATGTATTATAGTTAAATAAATGTTATAGTTAAATCATTTATTTAATTCATTAAAAGTTAACATAAATGTATTTTTATAAAGTTAAATAAAATGTATTTAACTATAATTGTAGATGGAGTTTTTAAATTGAAAAAATGGACTATGAATATTTTAAAACTGTAACACTTAGAAGTCTAATTTTTTTATCTGGTGCATAGTTAAAAAATCATGAAATAATTGTGATTTATTATTTTTTAAGATAAAAAACTCACTTTTTTGTTCATTTGAAATTTCCTCCAGAGCATCGTTTGGAGCACGATGGCGACATCATATTAACTTCTTTTTTTTTTTTTATTTGCTTAAAATTTCAGGATTTTTTAAATAATCTTGAAAATGAAAAATTTTTAAGCTTATATGATAGTAATATTTTTCCTCAAAATATTTTATTGCATACCCTTAAAAATTAGTTCTTTTTTTACATTTTAAATTTATTTTATATTAACATGATGATTCAGAATAATTTATCCTTCGCAATTTTCCAAATAGTAATTGTAATCTTTATCAGATGTTTTACAACTTGCAATTAATATATTCCCTTTGCACAGTTTACTAATATTATTTCTAATAAAATTTACAAAAATATTTCATTTTCTGTATTTGGGCAACATTAGTAGTGTTTAAAAAAATAAATAAAAAGGAATGTGATTCAGAGATGTGTATTATTAAATATTTTAAATTTTAGAAACATTTTAACAAAGTATTTATAAAAGTTAAAGAATATTTCAGTCAGAGTTTCAAATTTCTTAGTAATACTTGAAATAAAATTTGCATTATTCGAAAATTTATTTATCTTAAAACAAAAAGTAAAATAGCTATTTTACTATTGGGGTAGGGTATTGTATGATTGTTTTTCATTGCATTGTTCATAATGTAAACTACATTCATATTCAATAAGATTAATAAAAGCACAAAAAAATTTGATAAGTCTTTTGAGATATTCATAAAAATTTATATTAATATATTAATAACATACAAAATTCAAATAAACAGTTTGTATATAATGGAGATCATAAAATATGATATGATATGAATTTTCATGATTTGATATGAATTTTATCACATTATTATCTTTTATATGTTCTTGTAAATGGAAGATATTCTTAGTGAAATGCATAAAAATACATAGTAGTAAGTAAAACATTTTGAATGCAAGGGTATAAACATGCACACAAATACAAAATACAAAAAGTGGTGAAATGGAAGACATGTATAGTGCAGTGATAGATGAACATGCACACAGGCACAAAATATGCAATAAAGGCAAAAAGTTATTTGCATAAATGGACATTCACATTAAACACGTGCAATAAAATAATGTGGACACTTAGATTTGCTTACATCTCAGACCAATCATTTTCAGCAGCTAGTTCAACAGCTTTTTGAGTTTCTCCAACAGATAAATACATTTCTGCAGAAGCTTTCAGCTCATTGATACTTTTAGCCCACTCTGCCTTTTTCAAAACTAATGCCTTTTTTTTTCTTGAGCGTCTGATGTAGACAAGAATTCCTAAATATTTTTTTTTTTAAATGCACAATTAAAAAACTATTCATAACATCAAGAAATGTTCACAGCACTATTTTGATAATACTAGAATCAATATAAATATTTAAAGCAGCCAAATTATATAATTTGATATAAAGACAATACAAATTTCAGAGATTAATGAAATTTAATTTTGAAGTCTAATAATTACTAAATAAATTATAAACCACAATTTAAATTGAATTTTAAAAAATATACCTGAACAAAAGAGTGAAAATTCTACAGAAAGAATGTGCATCTGTCTGAATTTTTTGTTAATTTTAAAAATAGAAATTGAAATAAATTTTATAATAAAATTTCAAATAATAAAAATTATGTAATTTTTAAGATGTTTTTACTAGATTACTTACTATTAAGTAATAGTATTTTATAGCACTCTTTTCAATGAACATTAGATTTCATAAAAATTAAAGTCATTCAAATTTATTTTTTAATTAGAACAAATATTTATTATTTAAACTTACCTGTGCTTTATCAAACATGCGTAAGTCTATATACATCATCAAGGCTTTTCCTTCTACATTGGCTTTTTGAAACGCATTAGCAGCTAAATTGAATTTTCCAAGATATGCATAGATATCTCCAAGCAAAGCATATTCATTTTCATTTTTTCGACGAGACTGTAATAAAAACCTTAGTTCATTGTAAAAAAAAATTTCCAAAATCAAGTATTAAAAATATTATTCTCAACAAAATGCAATTTATACTATTAATTATATGCTATAATTGAATACTTCAACTAAAATGTTTTGTGGATACTTAAAATGAAATATTTTAATTTCAACAATGAAATAAACATGACATTTATAAGATTAAGTGGTTATGAAATGTGGCAAAAATAATCACTATTTGAACACATAAAATCACCAGAAAGCAATTTCTATATGTGTCTATACAATTTTACTAAACCCACAATTTTACAAAATCCAGCGATATTGAAATTCATACAAAGATGATCTTAAATATCAATCCTTAAAATAGATTTTTATACTTAATTTTGTTTTATTTCTATATATATTGGGAAATACAATAAGAAATATAACTATGGATAAACATAATGTAACTAATTAAAAAGTAAATAAAATGAAGAATTGGTAGGAAAATTATACAAAAGCAAGTTTTATTTTTTTTTTCTTTAAAATCATTTTAATTAGAAATCAAATTAATTATTAAATAATGTTAATAAATTTTAATATTCAATTTTTTATAGTATAAATTTCCAATGTTTTTCATTTAAATAATAATAAAAGCAAAGCAATTCAGAATAAAATTTTACCTCCAGAGATTTTATTAACTTTAAAAACATCAAATCTTTAATGCGAATAAAAGCTTTTCGTGAAATGTCAAGATCTAAACTTTGAATAGCTGCCTCAGCTAAAGCTCTCCAATCTGAATCTGTCACTCCAAGGCATGCAACTTGATAAGCTTTGCTAAAAAAAAAGAATATAATTTCTACTTTCAATAATTTCAGCTTTCTAAACAATAATTTCAGTTTCTAAATTAATAAACAAATAAGTTTTTCTTAACAATAATTACATGGCTGAACAATGCATTGATATAGATATGAAATTAATAAATGCATCACAATAATTTATTTACTTACACAACATTAAAGTGAAAAAGTAAACTTAATTGAAAACTATGCTAATTTAATTTACTACATAGTTGTTTGCTTTTGTGAACTTTGAGAATAAATAAAATATGTAGATGTAGAGTTAAAATAATAAAGAATGTGTGTACAGCATACATTTTTATATAAAGGAAACAAAATTAATACAATGCATCATAATATTTAGTATCAAATTTCAAAAAAAAATTCACTATTATATAAATATATTTAATGCATAACACTATATTTGGCATAGACTTTTCCTTTTTCAGATCTCTTTATTAGTTAAGGGAGAAAATTATTTCTAAATGTCAACATTTTTCACATTTCCCTTTCATTAAGCATTTTAAATATATAACTGAAACATAGAAAGAAATTATTTTCTTTTAGTGTTTTTTTTTTTTTCCCAACAATTAGAAATATATTATTCAATTTTTCATGTTCGATGGCGAAACACTGTTTCTGACCCGAAACCTTCTTTTAAAGGCCTTCCACAAGGTAGTGTACTTTCACCAATTCTTTTTGTAGTTTTTTTGAATGACATTTTTGAGACTTTGGAGGTAAATGTTGATTGCTCTATTTTCGCTGATGATATTTTTCTTTTCTGCTCACATCAATCATTATCCTATATTCAAACCCAGCTTCAAAATACTCTGGAGAATTTATACAAATGGTGTTCTTATTGGAATCTTACAAAAGCGCAATAGTCTGAAAAAAAAAAAAGCGCAATAGTTGATTTATCAAAAAAAAGATCCATTTCATTGCCGCGGATAACATATGGCGGAATTCCCTCATCTGGAGTGATACTCTTAAGTATCTTGAAATTCCTTTTTCAAAAATAAACCAAAACGAAATTATTTTAAGAAATTTATGTACAAAAGCCCTTAAAAAAATTAACAGTCTAAAATTTCTGGCATCAAAGAAAAATGGTATAAGGACAAAGCATCTTATCACTATTGCAAACAGTAGTATCCTCAGCACATTTTATTACAGTGCAATAATAATTAAAAATTTCCCGGTCACCAAATTAAACGCCTGTAACACTATTCAAACAAAAGTTCTAAGAATTGTTCTGGGATTACCAATTTGGACTCCAAATATTATTTTGTTAAAAACATCTGGACAAAAATTCTTTCAGATAAAATTAAACATTTGGCGCTGCAGTTTTTAATCAAACAATATGCTAACCACTCTTTCTCCCCTTTGATGGTAAATAATGAATTGCAGTTACTTGACAAAGATGAAAACACTCTTAAAAACACCCTACAAAATTATAATTGCTCACCAGAACACCTCTTAACCTTGCCAATTGTGCCACGGCATGATCCTTCCTTATGTAAAATTTTCCTTCAGAAGTTCCGTTTCCAAAATAAAGAAAACCCAGTTTCACTTATAGTCAATGATTTTTCAGATTGTATAAAAAGTTTTTCTCTGATCACTATATCATAGCCACGGATGCCTCAAAAATCATGTCTCAACTTCCATCGCCGGCATTTCTTGCAATCAAAGTTTTTCATACTGCATTAACCCAATAAACTCTGTTTTCACAGCAGAGGTTTTGGCAATTTGTGTCGCCATAGATGAACTAGCTATTGTTGACAAGGACATTTTAATATTTTCTGACAGTTTTTCGGCTCTTAATTCACTTCAAAATATTAACATTCCTTCTCCCTATGTTATTCAAAGACTTGCTTCGAAACTTTTTGTTAGACAAACTTTTTAATCAAAATATCACATTTTTATGGGTTCCTGGTCATTCGGGAATTTTATGGAATGAAAAAGCGGATTCTCTCGCAAAGAATACCATGGAACTCTCGCAATTTATTGAATGGATATCCCTGAAAGATGTCATTACAAACCTGAAAAAACAATCCTACCTAATCTCGGAAACAAATTACTTTAACAGTAAATATTATGATTTGATAGGAAACTTTCCAGACATTGTAACTATCACAAAATGGACACAGAATAGAAGACAGGATATACTGATTGCTCGTATCATCAGCAGAATGATCGTTACTCCCGCCCTGTTAAATAGATTCAACTTAGATTCCAATCCTTTCTGTCACAGCTGTAATGAAGTAAATGATCTTTTACACATTCTTTTAAGATGCGGAAAATATTCCACCTCCAGATCACATCTTTGGCAAAACTTGAATATCAATGAAAATAATATCACATTCAAAGTTTTTTTATCTAAAATTCTTGATTGCAAAAAAAATCTGACTTTATTTCTCCAATCTCTTAAACGTTTTGATATTTATTAGCTGCAATTCTCTCGGCACTCAGGGGATACTATTAATCCCTGTTTTTGTTCGCGCCAATTTCCTTACTGAGCGGAAAATAAATCTCGCATCCTTTTTAGTGACGTATAAATAGGGAAAATGAACTGTTTCCATATAGTGTTTAGGGGATTATAGTCCTTGTTGCTTCGCATCCCCATATACTCCTTCGATTCAAGAATATTATTCCATCATACTTTTTTCAACTTAAACAAATTTTTAAAAAATAAGATTATTATTTTTTAAATATGCTATGCTAAACATCTTACCTGTACATCTTTTTTCAATGTATTGATACATTGAAGCAGATAAAGGAATGTCAATTGTAGATATTGCATTATAATGCAAACAAAACACTTTTGCACCACAAAAGCCTATAACAAAACCCTAAAATAAGAAGTTATAATCATTTTCCTTCATTTGACAACTTTCGAAAATTTAAATTAATTAAAATTTAAACTCCAAGCAAGAATAAAAAATTAAATTACCTGAAATTTTTGCTGTTGAACGCTGAAATTTTCTATTTTAATATTAATCAAACCAGACCCAGTAAAACACAGCATGTCTTCATTATGATTATTCCAAGCAACACTGTTTGCATTTGGTTCCTGTAACATTTCGTAGTAAAATACAAATGATATTTAAAAATCAAATACTCTATTATGTGTTTTGCGCAATAATTATATAAATCAATAAATAAACTAATTGTTATTTTGAACAATAATATGTTTAAGCATTGAACAAAAATGCTCTTTGGATTTTTAGATAATGGTTTAATAGACTATAAACATATTTTGAATTATAAAATAATATACAGAAATTAAAATATCTATATGAATTAGTGTAAGACATTCTTCATTAACGATAATGTTTTTTATATTTTCAAAGTTAAGAATGTATAAAGGCCAAAAGAAAATGAGTTTTCTTTACAACTTTTGTAATTATCATTAAATCTTCATATAAGTAGTATTGTTGGAAATGGCTCTAAATTTAAGGGAACTAAGGGAATTAAAATGTGGTTCAATGCAAGTGATTACTAAATCAGGGTGCAATAAAGGTGATTAACAAAAGAAATTAATATTTAACATTGTTAATTAACACCTAACTCAAAATTCTTACATTATGGAACCTGAGACTTTTAGCATAATTGTTTTAGCATATGAAAAAGTGTACACACCAATTTTGTGACAAAATTCCCATAATTTTTTTTTAATTACAGAAAAAGGCCCATATGCAAAGTTACACTTGTTTCATTCATTAAATGAATAATATATTAATGTCTCATGAATACTAAGAAAAAAAGCAAGAAAATTTTGTTTGATTTCATTGAAAAACATTTGTAAATAATAAAAATAACTGAAAATTATTTATTTTAATATTAGTAATTACACATTTTTATTATTTTACTGAATTAATACTATTTAAAAGTATAAATGTTTAAAATCTATTATAAAACTACCCAATAAAAAAAAAAAATTTATTATTTTTTTTTTTTTTTAGGCATTCTTAAATTTTCTAAGTCACCGGAAGTAAATATTTAAAAATGAAGCACACTGTTTGTTTTTTAATTGCAACAAATTAACGACCTTTGTTTTAAGGCAGGTCTATTAAGTATTAGTTTTTAAAAATATATTTTAAATATATGTTTTTTAAATTTATATATTTAAAAATATTAATTAAGATGCAAGATAGCGTTCATTAAGCAAAAAGTTTTATTTAACATTTAAATAGCCTCTATATCTCTAAAACTTCTTATTAGATGTCCACAAAAAAAGTTTTCATAAACTAATTTCATAATACTGAACCGATTGCACTACACACCTTGGGTTTCGTAATGGAAAAATTTTGAGTAGCTGTTAATCAATTTTGTTAATCAATGCATGCACCATAAGTTAGTTCCTTTTGAGACATTTTTAACTTTACCATTTATGTGGAGTTCTTATGATAATTACAAAAAGGGAGGAATTTTTTTTTTCCTCTTCTGTATAAATTATTTTTTAATTAAATATAAGATTTTATTTTTTTGTCTTCTTTTAAGATAAAAATAATTAAACTGCAACTTGATTCATTGAACATAAAAATGAAGAGATTGCATGTGTGTTGACTGATTTAAATAATTTTAAAAGGTTAAGAATCCAAACATCTTTATATGTTGCATACAATTTTTTGGTAGCAGTATAAACAATAAACTACCTTACTTTAGATAATATAATTTTTATTCTTATAAAAATAAACAATTCTTTGTAAAATCAAATTTTTGGAAACTTATTCCTGCATTTTTTAATAGTTAAAAACTAACCTGATAAATTATTGTATTAGTTGTGAGATCATAAACACTGCAAATGTTATTTTCATCCACAACAGCTAACTTTCTCCTTTTGCACTGAGGTCTAAACATCGAACTGATGAATTGATCTTAAGAAATGATGAACAAAGCATTATCTACAAAAATCTTTACCACCTAGAAATAGGAAAAATTAATAAATAAATTATATAAAGGCTTGAAAAATGATGAACACATCTTAATTAAAATATTGAGAACAATTTTACTGAAGGCTAAAAAAATTTTAACATGTTTTATAATTATATAGTAAAATAAATCCAGTTTAAGTAATTTTTTTAACTAAGGGGAAATAGCTCAAAACATTTTGCACTTGTTCTGGTAATTTAATGCCATGATATGTCTGTAAAATCTTTCTTAATAACCCTATTTCCACATTAAATGGCTGAGAGAATTGACTTCAAAAAAATTTTATATACATCAGAAAATCTTGTAAGCCTAAAAAAAAAAATAAAATAAAAAAACCAAAACTAATATGACCACTGATAATTCCAACAATGGCTCAGCTTCCTTACCTTTCATCCAACTCTCCAGGATGACTCCATATGAAACATCAATGTAAAGGAAAATTTTTATGATTTTAATTGGCTATGATTTTTCTTTTGATGATGTCAGCACAAACAAGAAAATTCCCAAGAACAAAAAATAGCATTGCTAGGCTATCACCTTTGGACATTATTAGATTCTTTAAAGGCATAAGTTTAATACATTATTTGAAATGACAGAATTTTGAGTATTTAGCAGTACTGATTGAATAATGACTGCAAGCAAATCCTTTGGCATTATTTTAATAAAAATGTGAAATTGACTGGAAGATTGCTCGTGTAAAAGTAAAAGTATGCACATCTAATTATTATGTCTAAAAGAAGCAGAAAAATATCTTGTATGCAAAAACAAAATTTTAAGTTTTGCTTTTAAATTTTTATATATTTTTAAAACATGTGTACATGTATGCAATCATATTAAAAATAATTCATGCAGAAGTAAGAAAAATTCCAGTTGCAGCATTTTTTAGTAATGTTATGTATATGTGCCATTATTAAGTAGCATTATTGCATTGTACACTAAAGCATCAACATAAATACATAATACATATGCAAAAGGCAAAGTATTTTTTTTTAGAACACAGCAGAAACACTTTACATAATGAATTGCATATAACTTAAGGAAAATTTTAAAAAACTAAATAAAATCAATAAAAAAAGAAATCAATGATAATATAAACTTATTTTTTAAATAAATTAAATTTTTAATAAAAAAGAAAACACATACCTGGCCATTTTTCAAGCCGAATTAGAATACCTTTCACTGCCAGCAGGTCCACCAATCACTTTAATGTACCTAATAAGAGATTCCATCAACCATTCTTTCCAAAACACCTTCAAATGACAAACACTGTAGAATTTTTTCCTAGAAAATTCATTCTAAGATTTTAGAATATTTTTTCACATAAAATAAAATAATGATACATAAAGGAAAATAAATATTTTATGTCAATACAATTCATTTATATTAAAAGAATTTTATGTCTCTTATTTTAAGTGCAAAATAATAGAATAATGGATTTCAAAATGTTTCACTTTTGAAACACGAATATTTAAATGAATTTTTTATACATAAGCCTATTTTTATGCAACTGATACATCCCTAAAATTACACAATAGCAGAATTACATCCTAACTTTCCTGCATGTTTTTCAAATTGGATTATGTTGGACAAAATAATTGCCTAAATAAGCGATCAATTTAAAACCCATCTTAAAAACAAAATTCTCTGATCCAAAAAATCCTAAAAAACTCTTGAATTATGAAAATATTCTATACTGGAGACTTCAGATTAATCAAGTAAAAGCAAATGAATTGCAGTAAAAAAAAAAAGTTATTTTTGCTGGTGATTTTACAAAAAAAAAAAATTCTATAAAAAGATAACAATACAAATAAAATTACATTTTAATGTGAAGTTATATCTGAATAAGCTCATAATCAATTATTTTTAAGTTGTTGTTTTTTTCAGTTATTAACAAGTTTAATTTTTACAAGATGAAATCATTTTCCAAGTAAATTAAGTTCTTAATATGATTTGCTTGGTAATAAATTTTATTTTTGATTAATAATATTAATAAATGTTTTATTTTTGTTTTAAGTAAATGAAAAGAAAACTTGAATGTAAATAACACATATAATTAACAGGTATATTTTGAAAAATATTTTCCATTCACTTTCTACATAAATGTGTGCATGCATGTATGTAGCAAGAGCAAAACAAAGTGTAGAAAATCAAATGAAATTAACAAATATTTAAATGCAGTAGAAAGTGAAATTGAATTTAACAAACAAATGAAATGTCATGAGTTTTTTTATTATTTATTAAAATGTAATTTAAAGAAATGTATCTACAGGAAAAATAAAAAAGAGCAGTACATCTAAAACTGCAGTTGTTAAGCATCTGATAATCAAAATGAATGGTTATTAAAAAAATCATTAAAAATTGCTTTGTTTAAAAGATTTTCAGAATATGGATATGAAGAAGTGGACTAAAAGAAATGTTATCAACAATTAAATAAAAGACAAGGATTGTTATAAAAAATATGGGAATGCAATATTAATAGGAGTTAAGACAACAATTGAATTAGTGAATTGTAAATTGGAACATCATGAGAGCAAAACAGGTGTTATTAAATATATATATACTTTAATATAATAATAAAAATATATTTTAAGGAAATATTTACTTGACACAAGACAATATGCTTTGCACACACCACCAGCAAGGTACAATCAAATTTTAAATTTATTTTTTGCATTATTTTATAATGCATGTCTGATGAATCGTCTGTTACTTCATAAATATTGATTCTTTCAGGCATTTGTATCTGTTAAAATCACAATATAGTGCTTTTTAATAAAAAGTATTATAAAAAATAATTAATATTTTTTATTTATAAAGAATAAAACTTACAGCCAAGCGTTTTTTGTAAATTGCTAACTTCTTCACCAGTTCCCTGCACTTTACAACAACTGTAATAAAGTAAAATTAAATGTTATTAAATTTTTAATAGCTAAAAAAATTATCTTAACTATATAAAAACATAAAATACCTCTTTCATCTGAAATTAAATGTTGAACAACAACATCAGTCATATTTTCTCTATAAGCATATCTTTCTCGATAAAGACTATGAACTGTTGAAAATCCAACTTTCAAAATAACTTGCAATACCATCTTGAGTCCCTATAGCCTGTTGATAGTTATATGCATTTATTTTGAAAAAAAAAAAGAAACATTTTTAAAGTACTGAAAAATTACATAAATATACTAGCAGTACCTACCCACTACACTGGCCATTTATATATATATATATATATATATATATATATGTTATTATTATTATATGTTTATTATTATAAATTTTTGTATATTATTTCACAATCTCAAGCTTAATTCTATATATCGAGGTTAATTATAACTGTATCCAATATATATAGAGAGATAAAAAACATTATTTATCTTTCTCTCATAGGCACATGTAAATATGTTTGTAGTTAATCTTGCTCTATATAATGATACAATATCCATATAAAAAATGGAGAATTAAGATATATTTCACTGTTCATTGTTTATCCTGTCGTCTTTTGTTATTATTATAATTATGACCAAACTTTTTGCATTTCACAAAAGCAAAACATTTTAATTCAGTCAATTTACAGAAATAATTGATAAATAAAACAAATGGCATGCATTATACAAATACATTAGCAATTGATAATGAACTTTATACATATTTTTAAATATATTTTCAAAAAAATTATATATGTTCATTATAATAGATAATTGTGATAAAAATATAGCCTAAAATTTAAGCGACTGTATTCTGGGCATGTCTAAAAAATTTCATCTTAATTTTATACATCCTTGAAGAGTTTTAAAAGGACAAATAGAGAGGGACAAACAGAGGTTACAGATTTATATAGTACAGATTACATAATTCCATTCACTTGTTTATAAATATAAAGAACAATTATTTGTGCAATTTCAACTGAAGAAATTTTTTATTTCACTATGAAATGTTTCAAATTATATATCTCTTAATAAGATTTGAATAAATATTTATTTTTTTTATTTTATTCATAGGGCTCATTAACATTTGCATTGAAAACAATTTTCCTCATAATCAACATTCAACAACATATAGTCAACATCCATTTGCTTTAAGTTCACTTCATTAACTAATCAGTAATTCTTAGTTGAATTATTAGATTAAAAATTAATTTGTCTTAATTAGTATTTCTTACAATAAACAGTTAGTAATAAAAAGAAATTAAAGTTACATCAAGAAACATTAAATTAATAATTTTAAACAAGTGTTTTTCATAGTTCATGATTAACATTATTAATATATTATTTTAAATGAAAAAAATCCTATTTTAAGGCATCTGGAAAATTCTACACCTAAAAATTTATATTATTTATAAAAATATTACACAATTTCAAATATTGAAGAATTCAATCTTTGATGAACATGTTTACAGACATTTTTGTATTTGAAATATAGAAGAAACAATTTCTGAATAATTTCAGTTATATTAACATTTATATAAGAAAATAATATTTCATACATACACGAGTTGAATCCTCTTTAGTTGCACAACACCAAAGCCAAGACTCTTGTTCAGATATATCTCCCCACAAACACACCTTCTTTGGTATACAAAGAACATTTTTTGTTCGTTCCACATATTATTAAGTATTCGCCATTTGAAAAATAAGTAACTCTTAAAGGATCAAAGCCTAATCCACGTTCTCGGCCTACTTGTTTACCAGATGTATTGTAAAATGACAGTGTTTGGCCCCAATCAACAACTGCAAGGATATGATCTCCATTGGTATCTCTAAAATAAGAAAATTAAAAACTACTTTTTAAAAATTTCCTTCCAAAAATACAAAGCAAAAGTATTATCTTTAAAATATTCCACATTGTTTATTTCATATAATTATTTATATTATATTTATAAGTATAACATTTTGTTAATACTTTTTAATTGTTTAAAAGGCAATATTAAAATTTTCATAACATACTTCACAGGAGACCAACAAACACCCCAAACTTGAGAAGCAATACCACCAGGCCTTTCAATTTTAAGTTTTTCATCACCATTCTGAAATAAAACCAGGTACAAAAAAAAAATTATTTGGCATATTATATTATATATTATTAACATAATAAAATTTTAATTTCACTTCATTTCCCTTATTATAATCCACACTCCATTTTTGCCAAACTATATTTTTAATTGAAATCTGATTTTTATTTATATATATTAAATAAAATTCATTAATTCTTCCTTCCCCAAGTCTAAATATAATATCCAAAATATAGGAAACATAAAATTTAATCAATCAATTTTACTTTAATAAATCTTAAAAAAAATTTATAATTAAAACTAACACTTTAAAAATTGTCAGTATATTATCTACATTTTTTCTATTTCTAAATAGACAAAATTGGAAAATAAAGTTTTACAAACTATTATTGAATTTGCGTTTTCATTATTATGATTTACAATATTAAATTATTAATATCATTTTCTAAAACAATGTTTTATGATTACCATTTGGAATCTGTTTCATTTAGTTCACAAAAAGAATTAAGTTTTTCTGTGTAAGCCCAATTATTTACTTCTCAATGATACTTATTTTTCCTCCACTTGTTCAAAACATATCATATTTCAAAAAATATACAGAAAAAAATGGCAGGTAAAATTGAAAATGGTGTGCACTTGTAATTAAAAAAGATGAATATGAATTACAATAAAGTAATCATAAGTTCAAATTTGTATACATAGAACAAAAGGTGCAATAAAAATGATTATATTGTTAAGTCAAAACATAGCATTAAAAGTTTAAATTTCAAAGACTCTCCTCCTTTGTATGACTGTATCTTAAAATAACAACTGAAATACATGGATTACTTTGGTCACATACTCATGATGAAATAAAATAATTTAACTTACAAAAATCACCTTAAAGTTTTTACAAAAAATCTGTTTTTTAACCAGTTTTTTACAGTATTAATTTCTAAAATACAAAACAATAAAATAAAAAGTTAAAATCAAATAATAATACTATCAAATAAATTAAACAACAAAAATATAGAAAGCAAACGTGTAAGGTCCCATGAAACACCAACAAACATGCAATAATAATATAAAATAGAAAAAAATACAGCTTGATAGGTACAGGCTACATGATCTCCAGCAAAAACCCAAGTATATCTATTTATAAAATTACATGCTCATATACTTGAGAGAAGTGTGAGTGTGCATAGAACATGTCCAGAGGCTGCTGCAAGGAATGAATCCAACTCAGGATGCAATAGAATAGTGTGAACAATGATTTGAGTGGAATGAAAATTTGTTGGGTACCATCAGAGTCAGAAAGAGTGGCAAAATAAAACAAACAGTTAAAAAAAAAATGTTTTAGTTAGGAAAACAGTATTTTGGTTAGGGTAAACAGTATTTTGATTAGTAAACAGTGTTTGGTTAGCCAGTTACAAAGCAACAGAAAAAAAAATCAACAAGATTACACAGAGAAAAAACAATGAATGTGAGAATGCAGATTTAGGAAAATTAGATAGGTGAATTTGTTAATCAAGAAATTAAAGAAAATAAAATGAGTGTTATTATGCACACATATATATATATTTATTTATATGAGCATATGATGTGACATATTGTATTTTATGAAGATATTCATAAAAATTTAGATTATCCCATTTGCTTTGAATATAAAATAAAATTATTTAAAAATAAATTACCTAGGACAAAATAATTGCTCCAAAATATATTTTATATACAAGCTATTAAAAATGTGTAGTTTAATGCCATCAGTTGAAAATAGTTTGGAAGGAAATAATAGTTCAAAGTATGTAAAAATATGCAATGCACTTTTGAAATGCAAATATTAAGTTTCATAATTCCTCAAGTTTATAAAATATTGTTTACATTTTTAATTACAGAAGGCATTTTGGACTATCTTAGTGACTTAAAAGTGAAATTTATAAAAACCAAGAATATGACTATAATTGTATCATAAATTTGTCTTTTAACGATAATTTAATTGTACAACAATTTTTCATTATACTATAAATTTATGAATTCATAAGAAATCAAACTTTTATAATATTTAAGGATATAATTATTTGGAAATAATTTATTCTCTAGAATTTTCATTTATTAATTAAAATTTATGACAATAGGTAAATTTTACATTATTAAATATGATATGATTTAATGCATTTATTAAATACGACTAAACAAAAGGCCCTTGGAAATAATTTACAAAGCAATTATTCATACTCTGCCTCTTAAAGATATACAGCCATTAACTAACCAATAGCTAAAAAGCATTCCATCACAGGTCCAACTACAGCTTGTAATTCTTACATTTACCCTATGTTTTGAAACACTTTTGTTCAGGGGAGACCAAAGACCTAAATTAAATAAAATATAGATAAATTAAGATCAACAGCAGATGTAATTGCTTGATTCATTTAACTTATTTTAACTTTGCATAATACATCACATCTGATAAGTCCATATCAATAACACAATTATCTACTATACAAACCATTTCATTTCATTGTCTATTAATTCAATAATTATTCAACTTCATCATAAATTTTTATTTTACGTTGAACTTTTTTATGAAATATTTTTCTCTAGAGTATAAATAGCTTTATTACCTTTGTTAAGTAGTTGTAATAAAATACTTAAGTGTGTCATTTAAGGTGAAACAAAGTGGACTAAATATTTTACAACTATAATTGTAATTGGAAACCCTTTTTACAAAAAAAACTAATTGCGAAAAATTTTTAAAAAAAAAAAAAGCCCTAGTTCTTAGTAGAAAAAGTATTTGAAATTTAAATCAAAATAAAAGTGATTTGATACAAAAAAAAGCAGCAAATAATCTTTTCGCATTTTTACTAATGGCAACTTTTTAACAAATTTTATTGAACTATTTCTATTAATTAAAAAAACTCAAATTTACAAACAAATAATAATTATTTATTAATTAATTAAATGTTCATCTAAAAAATTTTAACCTTTTGTCTATACACATAAAAAAAACAAGATTAAATAATAAATTCATATTCAAATATATAATTACAAGTACATTTTTTAAGCAAATCAAATTTCCATGCTAGAACATTCAAATGAGAAGTAATGGAAATTAAACAAAGAGGAATACAGAGAAAATATAGTAAAACTGAACATACCAAAATCTGCACAAGCACAACTGGCAAGTTGGTCAGACACAGGATTATATGAAAGAGACTGAATAGCATCATGATGTCTGTAATACATCAATACATTAAAAATAACTACAGATAAAAAAATATTTTTAAATACATTAAAAAATTCAATACGCCAACAAACATGTAATTTTCTATGATAAAGTTTTTTATGTTATTAAAAAAGTACACTCAAGCCTGTTTTGTGAGGGGATAGGGGCAGCATAAAAGAAATTGCATAAAAATAATATATTGTAACTTCATAAGTAACTATAAAATATATTGTTTTTGCAACACATTTAAAAAAAATTTTAAATGATACATAGGGACTGCATAAAAAAATCCCACATAGAAAATATGCAAATCAGAACCTTATGATGAGCACTACCTCGCAACTTGATAACATCCGTGATAATGAGATGATATAATATCAGGTTGGCCATCGAATGCACATTTTTTTATAATTACCTTGTTATTTCGACAGCCATATGTTGTTTCTTTTTTGAATAACATTTTTTAATTAATTTTTATTCATAATATGCCTTTGATGAAATGAAATTTTTTATTTGAATTTTTTTATGCCATACTACAAAAAAAAATGCACAAAAATGGATAGCATTAAAACAGGTTTGACTACACCATAATTTTCTGCCTATAATTCACAGTACCACAAAATCTGCATATATAAATTTGGACTTAACAAAAAAAAAAGATCTTGGACAATAAAAATCTAATTTTTAGTGGTGTATAATCTACACAGGAAAACAGTACCTATTATTTGACAAACTATAAATCACACAAGTTCACTCTTGATGTCAATTGCATAAAACTAAAAAAAAATGTTTCAGTCACAATAAAATAAAATAAAATATTATTTTATAAATTTAAAATAGTAGAAACCATAAAAAAGACCTGTATTTAATAATTATAGCAAAATCTAAATAGACAACATTTTTCCAATGTTTTGTAGTCTTCATATTTGCCATAGAGACAAATATATTACTCAATCAGATGAATATATTTATATATATCTTTATTATTGACTAGCAAACTCCAATGTAGGATCTCCGTCACAATTTATCTAATTTTCCTAACATTAGGTCCTCTTTCAAGGTCCACAACTGTAATGTTTCTTTATATTTAGAAGATTGTTTATTTTCTCCCCCATAAAGTTTTCTTAGTTTCTAATGGCAGAAAGCATTTTTAGGTGGTGATTTTATAGAATTAATTTATCTCTTAAACTAACATTACAACTCACAAAAGCTTTCATATTATTAATGAGATTATTTATGGAAATATGAATGCAATTGTTGGTATTCTACTTTAGTACAAAAAACAATGCAAGATAATTTTATATTGAAAAAGTTCCTAAAAATTATTAGAAATGGAACAATTTTAAATAAGAGAAATTTCATGCAAATTTTATGTTGTTAATTCAATTTTTTTTTTTTTAATTTTTAAATATCCCATTTTTTCAGCACATTCAAAGAATTTTTAGTATGGTTGACAAAAACTATTGGTCATAAATAAATAAGTTCATAAAATGCCAAAAAAATAAATAAATAAAATGGAAACAATTGCTTAATGTTTAATTATTCAATGTACTTTTCCCATTGGCAGAGGCTCAGGCAAAATGTGAGCAGTCTTGCCAATGATTTACTACAAATCAAGCCAAACACTGATTACTTTACTTTATGATTGTCGATTATTTCTATAACTTTCTACCAATTTTTCTACCTGCAGAGCCCCATGAAAGGAAAAGTATCTTATTTGTTATTGGAAAACAAGTTTGTGCTAAAAGTTAATAAGAACTTCATTATTTCTAAAAATTCATTTTAGATAGTAAAACCATTTCAAATAGATTTTGAATAAATATTAATTAATTTAAATATGCAAATGAAAAATATCATACGAGTAACGTAAAATCCCTTCCATTTTTGAAGTCCAAATGATAACTTGCTTATCTGCTCCACCTGATGCAAATCTTTGTCCATCTTTAGAGAACGATACACAGTAGACAGTATCTGAATGTCCTTTAAGAGATTGAAGAAGTTTTCCTTCTGTATCATAAGCTAGCAGTTTAGAACCAGAAGCAATGATAACCATAGATCCATCTGGTTTCAAAGCAATATCATATACACTGTAAAATATATCATAAAAATAAGAAATGACAATATACATATTTTTATGCATTTATTTATTAAGTTAGTGTAAGGATTACAGGTGATTATTTATAACATTTCAGAATAAAAAAAAAAAATATTTAAAATATAAAGAGAAATATGTGACTATCATTTTTATTGATTCATTTGTATCCATGAATGATAGCACCATAACCCATGCTTCCAAATTTTAAAGTCTTGCAATCACTTTCAACCAACCTTAGTTAAGAAAACTTTGAATGCCAGCTGTTTAAGAATATTTAATAAAAAGAATGTATGAATAATAATTATAAAAATTTCAAAAATTACATCTATGGCATACTTGACACATTTTTCGCTTCTTGTAAATGATCCTTCGTCAATTTCAATTAGATTAGGATCATTCATAGAACAGAGATAAATTAAAAATCAAAACACTTAAAAAATTTTAGTGTCAATGTTAGTTGTTAAATACACACAAACATCAAATATCTAAAACAACATATCATAAAAATATTCTATACATATACATAAAGGATCTAGTAAATTAATCAATGCAAATTAGAAAAAAACAATTTCATAAAAAATTAATTTTCATTGAAATATCATAATTTTGTTTATAATTTATGTGCAAAAAAAAGCATTTAAATATAAATGATTGCAATATAAAAGAGCATATTTATAACAAAAATTTTTGATTTTTTTTTTTTTTAATTATAATTATTATAAAAAGAGATCATGACAATTCTCACTTTATCAATAAAGTCCTATTAACTTCTTGGCAAAAAAGTATAATCAAATATAAAAGCGACATGTTAATTGAAATCTTTTTATAGCAAAAATCTGAGGAACTTAAAAGCTTTTCATTGCCATAAAATGAAAAATCCTAACTTGTTTTATGTCAATCTTTCATTTATAAAAGGGTACATTCTCAAAGCATAAAATAATAGAAATATTTTCATATTATTAATTTATAATGCATTTGACACTAAGCTGCATATCTAGCAAACAACATAATAATTTCAACTTTTGTTTAATACATTACGTAAATTAATGTTATAAACATAAAACTTTCAATTAAGGTATTAGGAAAATGCATAATATTTAACTGAAGAACAAATTACCAAATTGTAAAAAAAAAAAAAAAAAAAAAACTTATGATGGATTAAAACTTGTGGTGTCATTCAAAAATTAATGTAGAATTCAAATAGCTCAAAATTTGGAAATGATATAAAAAAAAGTGAAACAAAGAGCTCATTTTTAAGATGCTTAGAAGTGTATGAAAGTAAACATATTACATTCACAGATTATAAGTAAATTTATGAGAATAAATTTTATAATGTTGCAAAAAAGAAGTAAACCTGTGAGAAAGGTATGGAATTGGTACTTGAATAATTCTTCTGAAATAGAAAATCTATGTATAAATATATGTATCTGAGAATTAAACAGAATCATGATGATATTGAGAAAAAGAAAACATATTTCCTTGTGCGATATCAAAATGCCTTTAGACACCGACTAGAATGATCAAACTTTCATCGATGTATAATTTAAACTTTACATTGCAGTGTCTACTTCTATTAGTCTTTTGGAGAATTTTTAAGAGCATTAACCTAAAAGTTGAAACAAAATGTAGAAAAAAAAAAAACTATGTATTCTATAATTGGAGGAAATTCATTCAGAATAATAATAAAAAAAAAAAAATTGTCCCTATCTTTCATTGCTACTAAGTTATTAAAACATAATGCAATACTGCAAACCAATGTATTTCATTCGGTAACTTTTATATATTAATTTTTCCCCCTAGCATTGTAAAAAATTTTGTTTTTTTCCACTTTACATTTGATTTCTTTTAACTTTTCTTAAAATATAAAAATTAACTGTTTAGTTATTTTTGATAAATTTGCTTAAGAGCATTTTATGTAATTTCATTATGAAGATTATAATTATCTATAATATTTTTAATGGATTTAAATTTATTTTATGCACTTATATTATGTATATACTTTACTTGCTAGTATAGACTTTTTACCTACTCTTCTTACTTTATTTAACACCTTGTCATTCTGTTTATAGATAAATAAAGCATAAAACAAAAGCTAAGCTAAGAAAAGTAAATGCTTTAGTTAAATGTGTTTTTTTCTTATTCAATAAAGAAAATTTTTATTGACTTTAGATTTTTTTTTAAAATAAAATAATTCACTTACAATTAAGTAATTAAACTAGTTTAATTGGCTTATCACACTAAATGTTGATGTAATAAAAACTAATACGAGTTTTTGTTGAAAAATCGAAATGTATAAGGTTTGATAATTTATTTTAATTTCTAAATATGCTTTACAAAACAAAGACACTTTTTACCATTGTTGCTTTTCTTCTTTGTCCAGCAACTGTGCTTCCCAAACTAGAACAGATCGCATTTTTATTGAATCAATTACAATCCATCCAAACAAAAATTATATATATAACCAAAGAGTCAGAATTTTTGGGATAAAAATTAAAAGCATCGTGGTTTGTTTGAAGATTACAGTAGAGTTAATAGAGAAGACTTTTTCTACTGGATTATAATCAATGAAGCATGTCGATGTCATTGAAAGATTTTACATACATTAATATATATTTTCCGTTTAGTTTGACTTTGTTCTTCCTTTTAAATGAGAAATGGCACTACCACAGAAAAAAAGAAAACAGAGGGTTTACTGTCATAAAATTAAATAGAAAAACGTTAGAGATAAGTTGCGCTCCTTCGAAATAACTTTGAAATGTTTCCATGGTAACCGCAAGCAATTGTTTGGATCTCAGCTTTAGTTTTGTAGCATGATGGCCAATTGGCTAGCGCTCTGGCCTTTAGTCCTAAAGGCTTCAGGTTCGATTCCTGATGGTGTCATGGATGTTTGTTAGTGGTTCAAAATCCCCGTTAAATTGTAGAACCCGGTCTAATTAACTGTTTGTGCACATAAAATGATCCATCTTAAAAGTGTAATTTTTTTTTTCTTGCATCATTAGAATCTGTAATTTAGCTATTAATTTTGTATTGTTGTGGTTTTTTTTTTTCCCAACATTTTGTTTTAATTATTTTTTCTTTGTAATTGACGAATTCGTAAATTAGACGTTTTCTTCTTCTTTCTATGAAAGCAACATTTGGATAAATGAAAATTAAGCAGACGAGAAAAATGTATAAATATCAAGTCATTATTACTTTCTTTCTTTGTTCTCACCTATTCACTTCTGTTGCATTTGGGGAAAGCTTGCACTTTGTTATAAAAATGAACAATTCGACTTATTTCCATGATTAAAATCGTTCAAAAAAAAAAAATTTTTAAAAACATCCGTATCAAAGAAAATTTTTATATGCTTATCAAATCTGTCGTCTCTGAGGAATTGATAGGATAAAATAATTTGTTATAGATAATTAATATGTGTGTGTGTGTGTGTGATTTGTTTAACTGCTAATCAGCAGGCGGTGACACATTACGGAATTATGTGTCTTCGACAGAGACTTTACCATAGGGGGAGTATTGAACTATGAACTTTGACCCTAGGAGAAGAGAGCAGATCCCTATAGATGAAAGGGGAGAGCGAGACTGGTGGCCGACAGGATAGCTGCGAGACGCAGCAAGAGATGACAAATGTGTTTGTAATGAATTAATCATCAATGTAAATAACAATGTGCTTCATAAAATGGCTGTTGGCTTTAAAAGAAATACCCTGTTTCTTCATTTTTGATTGGAAATTAACCCCTAAACACCCAGCCTCACCCTATTAAAAGTGGAGCTTCGGCCAACATGATTCCATTGTACGCGTTTGGAAAGTACATCCTACATATATATATATATATGTGTGTGTGTGTGTGTGTGTGTGTTGTGTGTGTGTGTGTGTGTGTGTGTGTGTGTGTGTGTGTGTGTGTGTGTGTGTGTGTGTGTGTGTGTGTGTGTGTGTGTGTGTGTGTGTGTGTGTGTGTGTGTGTGTGTGTGTGTGTGTGTGTGTGTGTGTGTGTGTGTGTGTGTGTGTGTGAATAGTTATTTTCCTTTCCTCTAAAAAAAAAATTTTTTATCACTTTTCCAAATATATATTGAACATGTATGACTGAGAGTTTCTGCAATAACTATTTAAAATAAATGTATAAATCTTAAGTTTATTTCAAATTTTACTAATTTTTGACATTTGTTAATTATTCGTCAGCATATCTAATTTTTCCACTTTCTCGGTAAATTTGTCTTTCTAAAAATTATTACATTTTCCTACAAATAAGTTCTCCAAACTATTTTATTTCTCAGTTTATATTCATTAGCTTGCAAATTTTAAAATCATTGCATTTTTAATAAAATTTACAAATTTGCTGGAGTCTATGCTTCATATTCAATTGCGACTAAAGGAATTAAAGATATATTTTTTTTTTCTTATTTATTGCTTGAAATGAATTTTACAAGATGTAAGTATTTTTTCCCACAAAACATCTGCCATTATTTTTTATCTGGAAATAATAAACTCCAAAGACTTGCTGAATAATAATGTTCATTTAAAAACATATATTGCTCATTTTCATTATGCATACATTTTTTAATGCTAAAGTATGATTTGCCCGACTAGTAGTACAGCGGCACCGTATACAGCTGGTGTCATTGTTGTAGTCACTGCTTTCAGAAACGAGGAGACTCAATGACGATTGTGACAACATGCGTAAAAGAAGTCTCGAATTTGCAATCAGGCTGGGGGAAGTTTTCAGAATTTTTTTCCTATCAGAGTCGCAAATGCGGGACAGTTGACACTAAAAGTACTGACAAAAAACTTTATTCTCCCTTCATTACCCGTCGATTGGCTGTTCGCGGGATATATAAGGGGTACATGAAGCCACCTATGTTACACACATACACACACACACACACACACAAAAAAGAAAGAATTTTATCTTTTTTTAAAAAATTGAATACATTTAATTTCCGGTTTAATTTTAAAAATAATAAACAATACATTTCAGGTTTAATTTTAAAAATAATAAACAATACATTTCAGGTTTAATTTTAAAAATAATAAACAAAATATTGCAGGTTTAATTTTAAAAATAATAAACAATACATTGCTTCTGGAAACAGAAAAAAGATTTAATTTTTTTATGCTACTCGATCGTAACTTATATAGCAGGTTATATCTTTAAATTTAAATGAATCACTTTTTTTTTTTTACAACTATACATTTAAAATCTCGCTTTTCAAATACACAACACATTTACTGTTAAAATAGCATACCAAAAATTAAAAAGAACAGTTTAATATTTGGTCTATTAAAAAAAATTAAACAATTATACTCTTATCTAAAGAAATCCTATTTTAGACCCTATTTTTCTGCTAAAAATATTTAATTCTAAGAAATTTTTTTAAAATTCGAGGTACTTGAGGATAAAGAAAACTTACGTAAAAAAACACATAGTAAATATATTGATTATTGAAATAAACTTTAAAATTTCCTTATAATTCAAATATTCTATTTAAATTTAATGCATACTAATTTAATCAATAAATGAATTACAATGACATATGTGCGTTTTTACTAAGTTATAATTTTAAAATTTTGTTAATTTTTCCTTTCTTTACTATTTATCAAACTACTTTTGTAATTTCTCAACATATACAGTAGCTCAGAAAAGTGCTCGTGCACTTGAAAATTCTAATGAAATACTGCTTTATTCATCAATAAAAATTAACTTTTCAAATGGTGAATTTTTATATCTATAACTTTTTTTTTTTTTATTTCCAATGGAAGTTTATGAACAGTTACAGCAATAAAAAGAACAAAAAAAAAAAAAAAAAAGAACAGAGAATACAACAAAACATGCTGAAACAGAGTTCATTAATCTAACATATCTCTAGCCTCCCAATATCGCTCGGCGAGAAAAGTCTTGCTCAGAGCAGGACAGTGAAGTAGATGCGTGGAGTCCATGGCCTCTCCAGAGCTGCATATCGGGGAAGGAACAATTTTGAGTCTATAAAGATGGTTTCGAAGGCTGACATGCCCGGTGGCTAATCGGTAACGAGGGACTGCTCTACGCCTAGGACCACTGCATAGATTTGGGATGGCATTCTTCCAGGACTTTTGGGAAACGCGGTTATAGAGGTCTTCTTGAGCGTGGACTTTAATTGATCTTTTCATGAGAATTTTGGAGGAAGACATAAGGCCAAGTTGTAAATCTTTTAGCCACTAAAAATTGTTGCCAGGTGCACCAGGGGGAGGTAGATCTACTGCGTACCAATATCTATAACCTTTTCTTAACAAAACTACAATAAACATTTCAAGAATATAGTAAAAAAAAAAAAAAAAAAATTTTTTTTTTTTTTTTTTTTACAAAAAAAAAAAACCTCGTGTAAAAAAAAAAATTTAACATAATAGAAACACTTAGAAAAAATTATCTACAAAAGTAAACACTGCAATATTTTAGACAATTATTATTTAGTAAGATATCGTACAGCATTCCCAACAACTTTTAAACATCTGGTCATTGAGAACACAGAGGCGAACGTTGAGTCAAGCGCTTATCATAGTTATTTTGATTTTAAAAAACTCATTCTCAACCCCATATTTTGAGCTGATAATTTTAAATTGTTTTTAAAACATTTAATTAAACAGTTTGGGGTTCTGTCGCACGTACAAATTTTGAAATTATTCAAAGGCTTGAGAACAAAACTCTTAGAATGTTAACGAATTCACCCTGGTACTTTCGTAATGACGATATTAAACGAGCTCTCTGCGATTCCAAGTTTAAGACAATTTGTTCACAAAATTTCTACTAAATTCTATAATGATATGCGAAACATCAATAACCCAGTTTTAAATATCCTACAAAATTACGATTATGATGTTTCTTCCCGCAAACATAGCAAAAGACCTCGCACTGTTCTAAATATTTTAAATTAATTCCTTACAACTGCCTAGAGGAAAAAAAGTTCGCTTCCGTTATTATTATTATTATTATTATTACACGCAACTGATTTCATCAACATCTACACTTTTGAAATTTTTGTTATTTTTCATTTTTTAATTTTATCAAATAAATAAATCTTTTTTAAAAAAAGGGCATTTAATTATACTATTTTCTTATTAAACTCAAAGGGCATGAGACCACCGCTATGTTTCAAAATTTTACAGTGAAGGAGCTAGTGGCCGCTACACGGCCAAGGATCTCCGTGTTAATCTACAATAAGAAAACATTAAAATTTTTTTTTGCTGTTGTTCTAATGCAGCTGGCAAACACTTAGACAGCTTGGTCTTGGATGCCTTAAGGCAAGCGCTGCACAGACGTTACTCACTTTGCATGACCTAGGGAGCGCGTGGAGCTTGAGGATAAGCCACGGATGCGGAGTAACAATGCCCCAGCAACGCTCTACGATCTTATTAGGACTGGGACCTACGGCTTAAAGTGGATTCCGAACCACTACAAACATCCATGGGACCGCCGGGATTCGAACCCGTAACCTGTGGTACCGAGCTCCAGAACGCTAGCCACTCGGCCATTTAGGCCCACAAAACATATAATTAAAAATCATGATTTATTCTGTCTACAATAAATAGCAATTAACCCAGTCATGATCACACAAGAACTCATCAGTCGCTATGCTATATAATTCCTACTAAGTTCTTGGGATTAATTTCTTCATGGTTTCTTCTCCATACTATTGTATTCCTATCGGAACAGAAAAAAATGTTAGATTTTCTTTCATCTGCAAATAAAATATAATCCCAATATGTTTCGGGTTTATTTATCATAGATCACTAAGGAAAGAATAAGCTTTATATTTTTCGCATTTGAAAAAGAAATTTCTTCAGGCAGAACATCCATGCAGTCCTGTTGAACTGAGCAATCGTCTAACAGTTTCAGGTGAAATTGAAATAGAATAGAATTTAATTTTTTTATAAATCTCTGATCACATTTGCTGCACGACTTTTTTTAATCTTGTTGTCGATTCGATTTCTTTGTTTAAAACGTTTTTTCACATACTGCATCGTGGAATGAGATAAATTTAGTAATTTAACGATATTCTTCATCATCATTACGCAACAGCCCCTTGGTGGGCCAAGGGGCTGTTGTCGTCTGTCTATTTATTGGCAGATTCGAGACAGAGGTTTTCTTTTTACTGGGTAGGGTTGACAGCCCTGCGTCCAATGCTCATATTAGACCAGGACCTACAGGTTTAAAGTGGATTCCGAACCATTACAAAAATCCATGGCACCATCGGGAGGTGAACTGTGAAACCGAGCGACAGAATTCTAGTCACTATGCCATCAGGCCCAATTCAACGATAATCGCACTGATTTACCACTACCATGATGAAAAATAATCAATTTTCAAATGCTGTTCATTGTTTCCTTATGACTAAGTGCCATTTTTACCTGTTAAATATAATAGAATGGAATTAGAAAGCAATTAAAGCCAATTGAGTGTACTACGGAAAACATGAAGTTAGAAAGATGGGGAATTGGCGAAAGAGTAAGAATATCAAAAATCGCCAAAAAAAGTATGGGCACCCGATATCTAAGATCTCACTTTGTCTTATTGTTGGAAAATTCCACAACTATGCAATTGGTAAAATGATATGACTATTTTGTGAGAATTTATTGACAGCTGCTGGGTCAAGTAATTAGTAAAGATTTTGTGGAAATTTATATTGTATAAAAAAATTTAATTTATATTGTTTACGTTTTATTACTAATGAATATTTATTTTGAATGGATTTAGTATTTACATTGTACTTAATTAAACAAAATGTACTTAACTATTTTAAATCTTTGTTCAAAAAAATATTTCTATTTTTTTAGATTTCGTTTGTAAAACTGCAACTGAGAATTGGTTTAGCACAAAATTTTTTTTTTATTGTTTATAACAATGCTTTATTTTCGCTTTCTTAATAAATGATTGCTAAAAACATACCTGAAATAAAGTTTTGTGTAAAGCATTGATTAAATGCACTCATGTCCATAAATTAAGGATAATGAAGTTCAGGCAAAGAAAGAGACAGAAACAAAACAAATTTGACTTATTTGTAAAGTCTATTTATTAAACAAAAGGTAAAAGAGCCAAAAAGATGCTATATGTTTGACATAATTAATAAAAATTGCGATTTTTACTCCCTGGAGCAAATTTCAAAAAAGAACCTATTTACAAAAAACAGTATAACATGGTTAGTATGATGGTTAATATGGAGTATGTCTCCCGGACGATGCAATACAGGCCTTACAACGCCTAGGCATGCTGAGTATCAAATTATCAATCTGATCTTGGGGAATATTACACCACTCATCAAGCAATGCCCTCCGAAGTTCCGGTTGACAGGTGGGAGAGGGTTGACGGACTGCAATTCGTCGGCCAAGCATATCCCACACATGCTCTATTGATTTAAGTCCGGTGAGTATGCTGGCCAATCCATACGGGTGATATCCTCCAATTGAAGGCCTTCGTCTACAATGTTTGCACGGTGAGGACGGGCGTTGTCATCCATAAACAGAAATTCAGCACCCATGGCGCACCGAAACAAACGTTCATGTTGTTCCAGAATGACATCCCGATAGATGTGGCCTGTCATCGTTACACTCTGGACATGCAGGTCAGTTCTGGAACCAAGAATAATTCCTCCCCAAACGACCCATCCTGCACCTCCGTAACGGTGTCGTTCAATGGTGTTCTCTTGGTGGTAACGGGTACCTGGCGCTCTCCATATGAAAATCCGGCGAGAATTAGACTGCAAACTAAACCTGGACTCGTCGGAAAACATCACACAAGACCACTGTTGCGGTGTACACAATGCATGCTCTCTACTCCTGGTTAATCGCAAGCGACAGTGAGTTGCGGTAAGTGGAACACACCTGACAGGCCTACTAGCATATAGACCAATGTGCCCTAAGCGTCTGTACAAGGTCTGCCTTGAAACTGTCGTATCGGTAGCTGAAAAGAGCTGACGAGACAGGTCTGATGCTGTGCTCCGTCTGTTTCTTTTGGCAGTAACTGCTAAATACCGGTCCTCATTCGGCGTTGTAACTCGGGGCGACCTGTACTGCAACATCTACTCACATTACCATCATCTTGGAATCGTTGCCAAAGCCTGGAGATGACACTCTGGGCGATTCAAGTTCCTCGGATACTTCCAGCTGGGTACGTCCATATTCCAGTCGTCCGATAATTCTACCACGTAAAAAATCATCCAAATGCTTCCTTTGTGCCATAACTATGCGGTTATTGCACTGAAAGGCTTTTAAAGCGCTTGTGAACAATTTTACTTCTTTGCCACCATTCCTTATATACCCCTCTCTTACACTCTCGACATTGTGACGTACTATCCGCGCCATCTGGTGGTTTCCTGTAATTTGCATATTCTTCTTCAAGATGTGTGTGATAATTCTACAGGTGAAATTTTTATTTTAGAGTTCAATTTCTGTGTGATTCTGAATTATCCTTAATTTATGGACATGAGTGTATAAAAATGCAAAATAATAATAATTTCAGTTTTATACAAATTTTAAAACATATGCTTCCAGTGAATTATTTCTTTATCTAAAAAATTTGATGATCTTTACATTTAAAATGAGGTATATATTTCTTTGTTAAATATATCAATTTGAAATAAAAAGAAAAAATAGTGTAATAATGCCTAAACAATACTATACAATTATAGAGAATTTAGAAATTATAATACTAATAAAAATTACTTAGCATGCATCTTCTAAAGATTAAAAATAATGATGAATATTCTATGAAAAGATGTAAATTCAGTTTAAGCTATATATCCGAGACAAAACAAAGCTATTCCATAAGCTTGTTGACATATAACTACTAATTTAAGTATGTTGGCAATAATTAGTGGACAACTCCAGTTAAAGAAACGAAAAATTGTTGTTTTCAGCAGTGGTACTTGATGTCGGTCCTAGGTGAGTTTAAATTCCAATCATATAAACTCTTTGAATAAAGGTTCTTTAGCAATGCTTCATAGTCTTGGCATTAGGTGGAGTTTAATGTCAGTCAGTTCAACTCTCAGGATGACAAGCATTTGATATTAATAGTTATTTTGGAATTCCTCATAAATCTTAACATATTTAAATCTTAAAGCATTCTTACTGAATATTTATATTACTTGATAGTTACTATTGGGTATATTTGTATTTTATTTTTTTAATTGTTCTTCAGATACATATTACAGTGAATATTTTGCAAATGAGATAGCTCAAATCACTTAAAGATATATTATATAATACTACACATTTTTTTCCAAATTCGTCAAATTTATTAATTAAAAAAAAACAAAACAATAAACTCGTTGAAATAAAGATTAGAAACTAAAATCAAGCAATGATGTATCTTCTTTGTAATATATTAATAAACATTGTACAAAAAGCATTATTTTTAATTGAGAATATATTTTACAATTTTACAGATTGATTTTTATGCATAAATTTATGATTGCTATCTTTTAGAAATGCATTTAAGGAAAAGTTTATAAGTATTTAACTATGAAAACATTTATATATTCAAAACCATATTTGTTTTATCAATCATTTTTAAAGAATTTCTATAATCTCTCTATAATTAAATTTTTATTATGTTTAATTAATCAACAAATTCACTACGATTAAAAATTTCTAACAAATCTTTTCTAATAATGCACTTTAGTCAGTATATAGAATCGGAAAATTTAATTTTCTGCAGAAGGAGGAAAAATATTAGTGCAATTGGATACAAAAAAACATACCATTTTCTCTTGGTAGGTCTCTCTATTAATATATTCTATGTTATAATTCAAATTAATGCTGTTGGTTTTATAGTATACATGTACATAACTTAACCATACATTAAAGAAGTAAGCAGCATTAAATTTGGCAATTAATTTATATTAGCATTAATGGTGAATGGAAAATAACAGTTTTTCATTTTTACTTTTGAATTCTACTTCGTCATAGTTTAGATTTGTCATTTATCTTGGTGGTGCCACACTTAAGCAGCCATCTAAACAAGATTTCAATTTTTGTTTTTCATAGACATCCTTTCTAAACAATAATAAATAATTGTACTACCATTTTAGAAACACTGTTTGCATAAATGAATTACTTGAAAATTTTATAGGCTAGTATGCTTTTGAACTGTAATTTAAATCACAGATTGATTACATTGTTAAATGCTTTTTGAATAGATACATTACATGTATGGAAAAAAAAAAGTATGTTTAGAAAGTGTCAGATCATATAAGATCTGACCATTTTCTGTAATGAACCAAATGTCTTCAGAAATTTATTGCTAATAATATTTTTAAGGAATTATATGTAAATCCTTGTATACAGCATATTACTGCACTGATTCAAACCAGGAATTTCATCATGTTCTGACAAATACCATGCATAGTTTTATTTATATATTTCTGTTACAAACCATATTAAAAAGTGCTTTGCAATAGAACAATACCAGATTATAAAACATCAGTAAATTTGTTTAGAAAAATTTAAAAGCTTGCGATGAACCCGAAAACTGTCTACAATACAAGCTCTACGGTTTAATTTGGTGTACATTGTACCGAATTAAACTGTAGAATATATAGTATTGAGTTTTATTATCTAGGTCTCATTTTTAGCCAAGATTGCTAATGCTTTGTGGAAATCAATTTCTATATTTGTAAGGCAGTTAGTCAATTGGACAATAACACATAATGAGTCTGATGAGCTAAGAACTTTTTTTTTTCTTATCTTGAACTCAAAAATTTTGACAAAGATAATTACAGCAAAGTAAAGCACATTGCAGTAAATAATTCTCTAATCAACTTTTTCTATAAAAATACTGACGGCAGTAAGTGTAGTGTGAAGTGCACACAAAGTGAGTGATAATTTCTTTAAGCAATCTGGCCTAAGAAGATATTAAAACCACTCTCCCAAAATCCATGTTTGCCCTTCCATTATATTTTTCACAATATGTTTTGATGATGAAAAAAAAAAAGTTAAGAATCTTAACATTAAAGATCAATGTTTTGATAGATTTAACAAAAATTTAGTAAAATTTTTTCAGTGATTTAGATGTTTAAAAATTTGTTGACCAGTATTATTAATTTAGAAAATGTATGGCAAAAATAACTAGCATTTAAATAGGATAAAAACAGTAAATCATTAAATTAAATAATCACTTTTCACTGCTCGTATCTTTTCATGTACAAAAACAACATAAAAGATAAACTGAACAAATTAAAAGAACCTGGGGAAATATATATGATGTAAATGAATTTTTTTTTTTTTTTTTGCTAATAAAGTCACCAACATTTTATTAAGAAAATCTAATTTATGAAGTACTAGAAAATAACATATTTAAAACTTTGTTTTATTGAACAGAACACTTTAGAATGTTCCTATATTAGATACATACTAGACATATATTTATATTACATACATATTAGATATATATTTATAATACACAGATGGAGAAAAGTAAAACACGCTTGGACAATCATAGGTCTTGCAAATCTGGATTGGATATTCATGGATATGGATATTCACGACTCCAATGCCCTGTTGCTCCTAAAAAGATTGTGATTGGTTAAGAAAGGAATTAAACAGACTTCACATTTATTGACAATAAATTCAATTTATCAAAACATATATATACCAATTAGAACTAGTGCTTAATTATTAAAAAAAATAATAATAAAATAAGTCAAAATACTTTTGTTAGGGTATTTATTTGTGAGAGTAGGATTAAATGTAGGGGAGGGAAATAAGAATTAATGCTCTTAGTTATGAGCATTATCTCAAATTGAATTTATGTTAATAAATAAACAGCTTTAATGCAAATATAAAATAAATATTATATATAATTAAAGTACAGATATCATTAAAGTCAATAACCCTCATAATTTACATTTGTATTTTCTCTCACCTTGATAAAAATATCAACAAAAAATTAAAATTTGTCAAAAGCAAAATCCTAAGAAAGATTTAAAAATCAGCACATGCAAACAGCCTAGCCCCATTAACCTTATTCATAATTTTATTAACAAAAAAAGGGTTAACTTTTCTTTTTCAATCAGTCTTTGGATTTGTAGTATTTAAATATAGCCAATTATGTAATTTTAATACAATAGAAATTAAAATCTAAAAGTGGTTTATAAAAAGCATAGAAATAATGATAAATAAAATTAAGAATTTTAAAATAGTAATATAATTTGTATGCCAAGAATGTGAAAAATAACATTTTATACCATTTATAGCATTACATACCATTTATTTAAATTTCTTAATTTATTCTTGATAACCTTATTCAAAGTGTTTTTATATAATAGAACAAACTTTAAAATAAAAAAAAAAAAATTAAGTAATATAGTCAAGTATTTGCAGCAAGAGTAATTAAAATTAAAATATGAACAATGACATAATTCACATAAAAAAAATTAAATAAAAATTTTATTGAAACACTCCTTGTTCCTTTTATTTTAAACTTATAATACACAAATTTCATTTTAAAAATGCAATTATTAAAAAAGCGTTCATCTGTTTGGTGCTGTAATGTTTAAAATTGTTTCAATAGTCCATGAAATTACAGATTTGATATCTTATTTGTGAGGATATGCTAACTACAATTAATCAACCTAACAGCTTGCAATGTGAATAAAATAAAGCCCATTGAACTATTAAACAGTAGAAAAAATGCACTTGAATTGACAAACCTCCTTTTACTTTACATACACACATGGATGAACAAATTCCTGTATTATGTTTATGTCGGAAAACATAATATAGGAATTTGTGTGTAAAAGTGTTCTTATACCGTCTTGGAACACAAAAAACTATAAAAACACAGCCAATGAATTTATGAGAATAATGCAACACATGTTGCAATTAAGATGCGAAATACAACTATCAACCTATAGTTTGACCATAGATAGCATTATGAGGTAAACATCAGGCTTAACTCGGCAAATTCAGTCAAAATTTTACAGAAATGGACAAATTTAGCCCATATAGTTTTTCTTTTTAATATTGTGATATAAAATTTTAAATGTTACAAATTAAAATCCCTCTAAATGACATATCCTTTCTATGATGCCACTCTGAATGCAGTGTCTGCTTAGAATACAGGCCCACTTGGCCACTACACCACCTAATTGAATCAACTTTCAGTGTTAGTTGAGGAACCCTACATGTCAAGTTGATAGAAGAATCACCAATGGGAGACACTGTTAAGGCCATTATTAATGTTCATATATGCCATCTTATGGTTATAAACTCTAGTAGCTGCCATGTTGATATATGATGGTAATTGCAGAATTCTTAGCTATGCTTTTTTTTTTTTTTTGTAATTAAATGCTTACATTTAAATAAAATATTGAATTCAACTACTACATAAAAAAAAATTATTCATGTAATTTTTTCAATTTAACAATACTTTTCATGAAATGTTTGAAAACTGCATTTTAATATATAACTTGCCTATGAATTTTTGGGAAATTAGGAATTTGCAGTTGTTTACTCATTTTCATAAAAGTTTTATCAGGAACAAGCAGTTATGTTGTTTAGCTTCGGCATGAATTTAAAACATGCTTTTGAATAACTTAATTTCAGTTAAAAAGAATTTTAGGATGATGAAGATCAGGGAATATCAATATTTTTACTCTTGAGGCATAGGTTGAGTACAAATAATGAAGAAAAAAAAAATTTTTTTCTTGTCATAATTGCTTACAAAGAAATGATGTATAAATCCCTTTTTCAAATGAATATTGGTTACCATTTTATAGCACATAATATGCTGCTTGGGAATAAATAAAAATTTAATATAAAATTCACAGTAAGGTGTTTAGGAAGAGCTATAAGAAATGATTATAATGTGTTCATAATAAAAGATTAAAGAAAAACAATTGAAAAAGCTAAAAACTCAGAATTGAAATCTGAATTCCAGTAATTTTGTGTATGTTATAATAAATCTAAACACAATCAATAAAAATTTTTATACCACAATTAGTTAATAATAAGTACTTCAAATGGGTAATAAATTAATTACACCCCCTTTTGAATTTATCAAGCACAAATAATAACTTTACATTTCATTTCAGATAAAAAAAAAAAAAAAAAAAAAAAAAATGCTACCTGATGGCAAAATTAAATAACAAACTTTTTTTTTAAAATTTTTAATTCAAAAAATAATCTTATATCTTATATGTTAGATTTAAAGTTGTTCATTTTAAAGGTTTTAACAAATTGGCATTTCAATAAAATACTTATATTTGCAAACTAAAATATTTTAAATTATTTTAATAAACTAAATCAATATCATTAAAAAACTAAAACCATCATCCATAAACCAGACTTGATAGCTGAAATCTAATAATAAAAAAATTTAACACTTATCACTAGGTCAAAGCAAAATAAACATAAAATACTGAAACACAATTTTATTTAATTTAACAAATAAATTTTATGAGTTTTACTTTTGTTATGTATTATAAAAAATTAGTAAAAGGAAAGTTAAAAATAAAATGCTAAAAAACTGTTATTAACAACTTAGCAAATGCAAATGCATTGCCACAGTTGTAGTATATCTGCCATATTACCATATCTGCTAAAATAGGCATGACCCAAAATGTCATCAGCATCACTGTCTTCGAAATCAACAGAAAAGTCACTGGGGAAATCACTATCATCAGGACTAATTTCCACTGCTGTTCCATGTAACGTTATTGATACACCCAAGGCATCAGAAGAAGGCCCACCAACAAGTTGTATAGATGTACTTTGCCCAGAACTGGTATTTATCTGACGTGTGCGTAGGCGTTGAGATCTTTTAGGTTTCGTCTTTGGTTGTGTAACTGCAAAAAATTATTCAATTGTAACATTATAAGCCAAATTGAAATGTGATTATTAAAACTTTATTATTTAATAAAGTAAAAATAAAAGCTAGTATTTTTTTTTAATAAAAGGAATTGAATTTCCAATATAAATTTAATATACCAGCTTTAATACATATATATATATAAAAATTTTAATTACATCATACATATAACAAAATTATTTAAATTAAAATAGTAATTTTTCTGCAATGCTCTTATTAAAATTAACAACAAAATGCAATTTAACAAAATTTCAAATACACCTAAAAATATTGAATTAATAAATATTTAATTTTTCAAAACAAAACAACTTAATTACTGTCTACTGTAACATGAAATTACCTTTAGCTTTTTCTCTGCTTAATATAAGCTGCTTCCTTGAATCTTTATAATCTTCACCGAATTTTTCAGTTAGTTTCTCGACTAAATCGTCCAAAACACGAACATGTATATCAGAAGTTATTTTTTCTCGACATACGGGACATTTCTTTTGTTTCTTTTTCCATACCGATATACAATAGTTACAAAAGGTATGAGAACAATTTAATGCTGTAGCCTGTATAAAAATTAATTTAACTATTACTAATATATTTAAGATGCAGGCATAGAAAATATTGTTAGTAAGCAATAATCAGAATCATTTTTAGATACAATGTAAAATAAAATACCTTTACAAATGCCTCATTACAAATAATGCATAATAGACCATCCTCCACTATTTTCTGGTGTACTTCTGCAGTTATTTTCAAATGTTCCTAGAAGAAGAAAAAAACAATACATCAACACTTCATTTCATATAAAATTGCATAATATAATAAAAGTTTTAATTGGCAAATGTTAAGTTCGCATGAAATCAATAAATTTATCTATACTGTGGGAAAGCAGCAACAAATTTCACACATAAAAATTGAAATTATTAGTGAAAGTAATCTTGCTTTACTTTTATACACATTCAAAATGTTAAGTCAATAGATTAATTTTTAGATATATAGAAAATTGTAAAAAATTTGTTTTTACTTAATGTATTAAAAGTATTTTCCTTCCCTATGAATTAGAAAACTACAAAAAAATTTAAAAATATATTCTAACACTTATAAAAATGAATATGAAATTGAAGAACTCTAAAATGCCATTATAATTGATTCCATTAATAATTGTACATAATTTTTAAAAAATATTAGCTGCAGAATTTTAGATTTTGAAGGGAGAAAAATTTCATGAGAGATTCAAATTAATTTAAATGGTTTACTTCAAACTCGACATATTTCTATGCTACTACAAATTTGCCAAATGAAATTTAACAATTTATGTACATAATTTAATAGATACAATAAATAGCATTAAGGACTTTAATATTCGCACTGCAATTACATAATTAATTCATGCCAACAGTTATAATTTATTTATATTTGCAAAAATGAAAGGGAAATGCTATTAAATCAGATGTCAAAATAGATTTGCAAAATTCATCAGCTAATATTAAAATATTATATATGGATGATTACAGCATAATTTATTTACTTTGAATGTTTTATTTTCAAAAGGAATAATCGCTAATTGTTATAAATAATTATAATAATAATAAATAATAATTTTTAATATTTTACATAACTTTTAACCACAAATTTGATTAAAAGTTTAAAATTCATCCTCATTTCAAATTTATCTTAAAATTTCATGTCTTAGTTATTTAAAGCATAGATAAACATAGTTTTAATAAAATATAAAAATTTTAATTTCTAAGTTAAAATATTTAATTTCCTTTTTTAATCATTTAAATAAAAATAAAGAACTTTTCTATTAGCACAGTGCACTAATATAAAAATGCTAATTGTAGAGTTGCTTGGCATACATTATACTTGCCATTCTACTAATAGGCAAAGTACCAAAATCATTTATATATATATATATATATATATATATTTATTTTTAGGGGGAAAAAAGCATGAATATTTTCAGAATTGTTACCAAGATTGACATTACCTTGTCAGATTGATGTGCATCCGAATTCTGAAAAATTTTATTGTCATTGAGCAGGCTTTCAGAATCTTTTTCTGATTCAGCTGCATCCTAACAACAATAAAACATACACAATGAGTTTACAAATATTTATAATATTTTTAATTTAGTGAATTGAAAAAATTATTTCTAAATAGAATTCTTAACACAAAATATTTTAAATGAAACACCTTTACAATACTTCTACTTTTATTATTTATAAGGAATACAATACTGTTTAGAAAATTTATTATTCCAAGAAAGATTTTTTACACAGACCAAAAATTTGCCATATTGTCAATGAATGATGGAAACTTCTGCAAGCTAATAATAAAGTAAGTGCATCACTGAAGTGAAACCTTAAAAATATATATGCATATAAAAAAAAAAAAAACCACAATCACTGCATTAAGAAAAGACAATAATTGCAATGATAGAACATAAACACGTTATGAATTAAAAGGAATTATAAGATTGTTTTTCCCCCCAGGAAATCATGCCATATCATTGAAAGAAAATAATTCTACAGATTGGTGCAGAAGAACTGAAAAGCTTACAACATTTTTTTTCTTTTCATAAATACTGGAAAATTCTATCTGAAATTATATCCCTATTGAATAATCCCGAGTTTCTTTCTAGCAGGACAATACTACTGCATACTTTTCAAGTATATACTTTTCTTTTTAAATGTTAATCAAAAGGCCCATATCTTATCATGCAGCTTAATATTAACAAAATTATTTTAAATTAATTTAGGGGCAAATTAAAGTTTCTGACTACATGTCAAATTTTTAGAAACTGAATATAAAATTAATTCCCTCTCCTCACCTTTCCAGAAAGCTGCAACATAACATTTAAAAGAAGGCATGATTTGACTTGATTAATATGTTGGATTTTATCATCACTTACAGAAACCCAACAAATTTTTAATGGCCAAATAAATATTTTCAGAATTTGATGGCATCAAATTTTAATACAATAACTTCTGATGTGGACAAAATCAGTAAAACATTTCATGATTTTATTAAAAATAAAGCACCTACAGTTTTAAAATATAGAAAGCCATAGAAATAATTAAATATGAGATTAATATTTAAAAATGTTTAATTTAAAAGATAATAAATTTTGCAACAATGTAATCATTTCATTCAAAATATTATTGTATAGATTTAAAACAAAACAATTTTGTATAGATTTAGAATTACTTCAGATACAAAATGGCTGTGTTTTTTTTTTAAAAGCAATTCATCACTTAGCAATGGCTATTTAAGCAATTGCTTATAACCTATCATGAACAATTTATAAATTTAAAAGACAAATAAATATAAAAAGTGATTTACATTTAAGAGACTTTTCCTACAGATATTAAAATATATATTAATAAATATATTATATATTTATATAAATTTAATATTTTATTGGAGAATTGAATTAAATAAATATCAATTGTATGAAGGCTAACAAGAAATTAACAATTCACAACTCTAAAAAGTTAAATGTAGCCTTCAAGTAAACATTTTCATCTTGTAAATTTATACATCTAAAATATTTATCTTAGAAAAATTGAAAATCATTAGGATTAAATTTCTTGAACTTACTGATGCAGCCATTGTAGAAGTAGAAGGTTGGCTTTCCAAGTTCTTTTTCTTCTTTTTTGATGACTTCTTTTTCGATGATGTAGAAGCAGAAGCAACATCCAAACCTTTTTTGTGTCTTAGTTCTTTTATCTTAACTTTTCGAATTCTAGTCTTTAAACTATCCATGCTTCCTACAGAGCAATCTGATAGATTATCAGTGTCTGAAATTTCCACAGGAACTTTAGGAAGAGGAGATCTTATAACATCTTCGGAAGATATAATACGACTCTTAATTGGACTTACAGCTAAAGAGGATGCAATTTTTTTTGGATGAGAAGTATTTGTCATATCTGAAATTTCTGAATCTGATCTTCTTTTCAATCCAGATGGATTACCTCGATTTGATTGTGTGTCTTCAAAATCAGTAGAACTTTGGTACATGTTATTATTTTCATTAGATTGTTCATTTGGCTGAAAAGAAACATAATACATTATAAAAATATAAATATTAACGATAATTTTTTAAGAATCGATTATTATTTTATAAAAAATACATATTTATTTAATGTATGGAAATAATTTTTTAAATATAATCTATAAACTTAGTGTAACTTATTAGCATTCTAAAAAAGTAACAATATCTTTTTCAACTTCATTGTCATTTACAAGGAAAACAGCTTTCAGATGTTTCTTTATAGATTCATATGAATTATAAAGTTTTAATGTTTCTAAATGACAGATAAAAATAAGAGAATTATCACAAAGAATAATAAGTACATACAAGCACAATTATAAGAAAGAAAAAAAAATTACAAAGAATATAAGGTATAGGTATTTAAAGAATTTCTAAATAGTTATTTCAAAATTTTTTTTTTTTTTACATACATAACTGATATTAGTAGAATATAAAAATTTTCTTATTCTTTACACAAATGCAGTTATATAATCTTTGACATGAATGCAAGATTTTCGCAGCCAAATCTAAAATGTGGTATCACTTGTTTATAAAAATTAAGTCATGGGGCTAGTACCAACACAAAATACTTTTTATCCATGTAATACATTATATATAATTTTGTTAATAAATGACTTCATTAATCATTATATATTTAAATCTTCGCTCATTTGATCAGAAATATGGCTCATAAAAATATTGATCTGTAAATGGCTGATATTTATTGTTTTTCTTATCTATAGTGAACTAATACTTTGCTCAAACTCAATTAATTCTACAGATACAAAAATGTGTAAAAGAACTATGTGATTTAACTTTTAGTCAAATAAGTTAAAGAAGAAAAAAAAACACTTCCAACAGAAACAGCATAAATTAACTCAAACGCTTATGGGCAATTTAATACTTTTCAAAATTTGAATAACAATTGCTTTATTTAATATTATATATATATATATATTTAATACACCCATAATTTAAAACATAGCGAGAAAAGTAATAATTTCATCATTAAGTTGAAAACAATCAAAATCAACCAAACATCTACATATAATATCTATCAACTTTTATTGACTTCTTTTAAAAATACTAGGCATAAATGTCAAACTATATAAATTTTGATAATTTTGGATAATAATTTTGATTAACAATTTATTATTTAGTTTTACAGAGAATAATAAATATAGAATAAGATTTTAAATAAAAAAAATCTTGTCTTTAAAATTTTATAATTTTTTTAGGAAACAATCACATTTATACTTATAAAGAAATTGATTTTATCACAGAACTTTTTCTAAACTATTCAACTTATTCCTTTAAAATTTGACTCGGAAATTAAACATAGCAATATCATAAAAAATTACATAACTTTTATTAATTAAAAAATTTACATTTTTAATATGAAGAGCACTGGGATAGGGTTTCATTAGTCCAAAACATGAATTTGATTTAGCATTTTCAATAATATGTTGTAACTGCAATTCCACCTACACACTGCAAGAGCACCCCTTGCGCCCTTCAGAAGAAATTGCCAGTAGGTATCAAGACTCTCACCACAGAGGATTTACGGCAAAACAGGCGCTACCGTTAGTTACAAGCTCTCATCCCAAGAGCTAGAAGTGGAATCCTTCCACTAATCTGCTCTTGTATGTCTTTAAACGAATTATATGTTGTGCGTTAATTATTGTACATGTACTGTGCGTACATGAATGTAAATAAACTGGTGTGTTCAACCCGACCACACCCAGATCCATCTACACAAACCACACACACTACAATGTATAATTACATTTTAATTAGAAAATATCTAGTTTGAATAACTTTATCACAATGATTCTTAACAGATTAATAACTACAATATTAATATAAATTTAATGCATAACATGGAAAGTAGATTTTTATTGAAGAATAGCAATTTAAAAAGAGGAAAAAAAAAAAGCAAACCTTCTTAGTTAGAAACATATAGGCTACTGGTGCCTCTTCTGGATTACCAAGATGAATTTTAAAGTCATCTTTCAATCGATATGGGATTTTGGGATCCAATTTTACTTCATTAAGGTAAGTTCCATTCATACTCTATAAAAAAATGGCTTGCTTAAAGTTTATAATAAAAACATATGTTATTAATTATTACAAGATTATAATTTTTATTAAATACGGATACTTCTTTATTTACTCCACCCACAATCAAATCAGTTCACATAAAAAACAAAATATTATTTAAAATATTCATCTAAATAACATAAAACAGATAAAAATTTAAAACCTAACAATGAATTAATGCAAAAATCTAGTAATTAACAATGAAATTATTCTAATCTCAGTTTTTTAATCATATGTATCATTCTTTCTCAGCTACTAACAATGAATGCTTTCAGAATATATAAAACTGTCTTAAGGACATTAAAAAAAAAAATTTTTTTTTTTTTTAATTTCCTTACACCTCAGGTAGCTACGAAAAAAAAAAAAGTCAAATTCACTAACTTTTTTTAATTAGTAAAAATACATTTATATATAGGAGAGAAAGTCCATTATATTTTTTTCCATAAATAATATTCTTACAATATAAGTTTGCTTCTTGAGTAATATTTAATAATAAGTCAATTCATAAATCAAAAGTAGCTTGTAATATGATTTTATTTTATATCAAGAACTGAACAAGAAAGAGAATTAGAATCAAATACTAATAAAAATTAATTCATAACTTTATACCTTCAAATCTGATATAAACCAATCTTCTCCATTAAATTTCAAAAGACAGTGGGTACGGGATACATTGACATCTTGATAATAAACCTCGGATGTCTGTTTGCTTCTTCCAATAGTAATCTATAAATACAATAAAAGAAGAAAAAATATTGATACAAAATGTTTTATCATTCTACAAAAATTATTTTAGAAAATTCTCAAACAATAGTTTGACAGATGAACTATGGCTCTGGGAAAGTAGTTACTGATTGGTCGTTATCTTTGCATTATTAATACTACTTTATTCCTAAGCACACACACAAATAGGAGAGATTCTAAATCGCTTCTTTTGTTGGAATTTTTCAAAATTTACCTTGATAGTTCCTGCATTTTATCAAATGGTCTAGTAATAAGGAAATGCCATATTAAAAAAGGGAATGTATTTTTAATTTGTGCTTTTTTTTTTTAATATAAGGCATTTTTTTTTTTTTAATATAAGATATTTTATTTTATTTTTGTTTTTAGTATAAGGTATCTTCTTTGTTTTTAATATAAGGTATTTTCCTTTATTTCAGGATGCTGTGTCAAAGTACTTTCTTTAACAAGTACAACTTTACAAAATAATTTAATATGAAGATGGGCAAGACATGAAAACAGAAGTAATTGTAAAAATATTTAAATATGAAAGAAGAGAAATAAAATAGAGAAAGTTCAACCTTCCTTAAAACTGATATTAAATACAGGACTGGGTAAAGTAAGTTTATATTAATTATTATTATAAGTAAAAAAATATGCATATTTGTATTGTGTTTATACAATATTTTTCTAAGATGAAAAGAGGTGTGAGGAGACTAAGCGAAATCATAAAAAAGGACCAAGAAAGTAACTTGTAGCACAAATACAAGGTGAGCACAAGAATACTGATCAAGAACACCAACTGATATAAAATCAATCATAAAAAATTGATAAGTAAGTTGATAATTGATTGTAATACATCATCATAAAAAACAAAGTGACTGGAATATTAAACAAGTTGAAATGATGATTGCCTAATGGCAATTCTCTTAGACACAAAAAGAGAACTGGTGAAATCAAAACCAAATATATATATATATATTATATATGCATATTTGTGATTATGCAATATTTTTCTAAGATGAAGAGGGGCAAGGGGACTATACGAAATCATAAAAAGGGTCGAGAAAGTAAAATTTATTTTTACTACAAGTTACTTTCTATTACAAGGTGAGCACAAGAACACCAACAGATATAACATCAATCATAAAAAGTGGATAAGTCAGACTGGAATATTGAACCAAGTTGAAATGATGACTGCCCAATGGCGATTCTCTTTAGACACAAAAGAGACCTGGCGATATCAGAACCAAAAAAAGATAAACAAATATATATTTAACAGCTGCTAAACAATTACTTTTATACTTGGTTTATTTTATGTTAAGCAAATTTTTTTTTTTTATCTTCGGACAATTATTTGGAAATACTTTGCTTTTTATTTTTAATTTGACAATTTTTGACATAATAGCAGAGTACAAAAAAAAAAAAAAAAAAGTGCTGCTTCAAGATGGTAATAACAAGTAATGACCCTAATTCTGGGTTATAATTTCCCTATGAACATAAGAATAAGTACAAACAAAGCATAAATGAAACAAGAGAGTAAAGACTATTTAAAAAAAAAATGATATTTCAACTCTAATCGACATTAGGTTTTTAATAACAATGCAGTTTGATAAGTCTTAAAAATAAAATTGTAAAAACAGTATTTGTTATTTTAATATAACAGTTAATTGCCAATAGGAAAAAATATTTTTACTAAAACTAACTTTAGTGATGATGGTGTACGAAAAATGTTTTTGATGAAAATCCCAATTTTATTCCTATTCTGTTAAACTTTTCTATAGATGTAATTCACTTTATTTATGAAAATGAACATATAACTACATAAATGTGCACTTTTGCTCGTTGCAAAAATTTTTGTGTTCGTTCATTATTTCGTTAATCGATATATATATATATATTTTCACAATAACGTGGTGACTTCCGATTTAGTGGAAACAACATTAAAACTATTAAATAATTCAACGAGAAACAAGAATTGCTTCAAATTATAAACAGCATTATAATAATTTGTCATACCTCTTTAGAAACCAAAGGAATTAATTCCCCAACAGGCTCACCAACGATTCTTTTCAAGTAAGCTAAAGTTACTGCCTTATCACTTTTAGAAGTACTCGCCATAATTATAAAAGTTCTGTAATTTAGAAAATTGATTTGCCAGTGGAAATCAGAGGAATCAAAAGAATAAAAGCATCGGATTTACTTCTAACTTAACACTATAATTTAAAAAATATCGTTAAATTGAGTTGAGTTGAGATTTATAATAGCATAAGCTGCTTTATCTCAATTTAGCAAAGTAACAAAGAAATGAATAAAAATAAGAGAATAAGAATAATAAAGAACTAAAATAATCGGCAAAGTATGACTTTCCAAAGGTAGTAAATAAAAAGAAGCACCAGATAATGTGGAGGTACGCAGAATTTCTGGCACTGACAAACAAGACATGTTGCCACTCCTAATAAGTTTTTTATTTCCTGTATCAATTGATTTCTTCTAGTACATATTGTATTTCACTTTGAAACCTGGCAACTAAAAGGAAAAAGAAAAAGGTTTTGGTTCGTATTCTAAATAAGTGGTAATAGCAGAATGCAGAATCTATTAAATTAACACAGACTTCTACGTAATTTTCCGTAGGAAATTAATTATTGGCATGTTTTTGTAGTACACGGCATTGATCGTATCAAATAACCAGGAATAAGAACACTTTGTATCCAAAATGAAAAAGTTAACCCAAATCGAACTCTCATTTTAATTTCCTCTTGTCATAGATTTCGAACCCAACTATTAGACGGAAAAGTTTTGGTTCGAAATCTATGACAAGAGGAAATTAAAATGAGTGAAACATATTCCAAAATGCTATGGATAGTGTAGGTAACAATTTTGATGAGAGGCCATGAACGACAACTCCAATAGTTTGTAGCTATTGCATTAATGGCATTAAGCTTTCAATACCTTTCTCTCTTGTGCCCGAATGTCTGGCGCTCGGTGCCACAGGTTTCGGGTTCGAGTCCCGGCGGTGCCTTGGATGTTTGTAGTGGTTCGGAATCCCCCTTTAAGCAGTAGGTCCCGATCTTCTATGACTGAAAGAGCGTCACGGAGCAGAAGTCAGACTTCTACTTACGGGTGCTCCATCAGAACAGAAGCTGCATCCCTCTCCCATGAGGGATACGACGACAACAACAACACCTTTTTCTTTATTGTAAGAAAAGTATAGTTTGAAGTTAAGGTTATGCGAAAAAATAAGATCAAGAAGTCGAGTGTGTTGTTTCCATGGGATATTGATGTTATGAATTTACAGATGTCATTTTGGAACTTGATTTTTGCTTGAAAAATTAATTGTTTCACTTTTTTCTGCTAGGAGAATGAAATTCCAAGTATTACACCACTGTGACATTTTATGAATTGAAAGTTGAGATTAGAAAAACTTTTTAAACTGATAGTATATTTCTATGATATGGTCGCAGATGATATCTTTCCATTTAACACACTGTTAAATAGAAAGATATCATCTGCGTAAATTAGACATTTAATATGTTTAGGGGTGAGATCAAAGATATCTCGCATATAAATGGCGCTGAGAACACTAACTTGTTGAACTCTGCTTAAAACATTTTCATCGAAATAATGTTTCTCCATCGAGTATGAAATTCCTGTTATTGATGAAGTTGTAAATCCACTTTGCTGTGGCGCACTTGATTCCCAATTGTTGCATTTTATAAATTAACCCGTCTCTCCAAACGGAATAATAAGCTAAAGTATTATCCAATTTAATGAAAATGAAATTTTTTTCGCATCTTTGGCCTCTACAATTTTGTGGTGAAGAAGTGATGGAGTATACAAGCCGTCATTGAAAGGGCGAAAATCTGAATGGCGATAATGGAATTCATTGGAATCCTATAAATAAATGAACAATTTGAGCACAATCCTTTCGAAAATTGTACTTAAGATGGATGTTAAAGCAATTAGGCAATAAGAATGTATACAACTGTTATCTGTGTTTGGTTTGAGAATAGAAATGATTTGAGCAGTAAGTCACTCTTCCTGTATATTATTGAAAATTCATAGAAGCTGTTAAAGATAGAAAATGGGAAGGATTTGGATAAATTTAGCTGGAATTCTGTCATTTCCAGGGGAGATATTGGTAGTAGCATGAATTCCATCCGCAACTTCAACGAAAGGAAAAAGATTACTGAATCCACTTTAAACTGTAGGTCCTGGTATAACATGACTGTTGAGCGTTGAGTTGACAACCCTACCCCTTAAAAAAAAAAAATCTCCTGTCTCGAAATCTGTCAGTAAGCATACTGCCTTGGCCCACCATGGGACTGTTACGTCAATGAAGAAGAAGAAAAAGATTATAATTATTAGCAAAATCTGTAGAAAAGTCCAAAGGAATAAAATGTGTAATGGAGGATTTATTAAAGAGATTAGATTGTTGGTCTGCATGCGTAATGAAGGAATTAGTGTCAGTGAGTAAAATCTTATCATTTTTTTTTATTGTATCATGTCTGCTATGAAGTTTTAAAGATTGTATAAATTCTTCTATTATAACCTGTTGTATTCCAAACAGAGTCCTAAAATCTTCGTTTCAATTGAGAAATTAAAGGAAGGAAAATTGCTGATATTTTCTTGTAAGTGATCCAGAAATCACTGAAAAGATGGGTTCGGAGTTTATATAAAATTTTTTTGTGTGTGACGGATAAATTTTTCCACTCCAATTTTTCAAGTCCCGGCGCTGCCATGGATGTTTGTAGTGGTTTGGAATCCACGTTAAACTGTAGGTCCCGGTCTGTTTAGCCCAACGTGTGCACAAGATGACCGTAGAGCGATAAGCCAAACCAAACCACCAACGTTGAGATGGTTTATGAGGAATAGTATACTTTTGTGCATTATTTTTATAATATGGTTGAAAGACAATCTTATAACTCAGAATATGTTTCGAAAGTAGGTAAGAAATTTTCCATAGTTCGCAAACAATTGAATTTTTACAGGAGTGAGTTTGATGAGTGGAATAAAAGCAGTTCTTACACTATTGGGGTATATAAAAAAAAAGGGGTTTTTTTTTTGTCTAGTTAGCCACAATATAGTATACTCTGACATTATAGTATTGAGAACAGTTACAAAATCTGGAGGTAATACTACGGAGTTTTATTACTGGCAAATCTTCGTAGTTCAGCAACTGAAAAATTATTTTGTATCTCGAGTTCATTAACTCTGCCATAAATCAGAAAACTGATGGCAATCTTTTGAGGTAAATAGATGCAATTACTAAAATACCCATAATTCCCTTAATGCTGCAAATTCTTGAGCTGTTTGGAAATGATCAGTAAATACCAGGAGCTTCCCTTGATGGGTGATACTTGTGGATAATATCTTCCAGGAGATTCCCTGACTTGATCGTGGATAATAGAGAGTTTTTATATAACGGAAGCCACACGCTTTCACTTCTCCGCTATCAGGCGCATGATGCCACTGCGCATGCGCTCATCAGAACTTTGCCATTTATCGGGAAGCTTAAAAACAGTCTTTGCATAGCGTCCGCTATCATTTCCGATAATTTTGAAACAGCTGCAATACTAGATCTCGAATGCGAGAAGCTGGGTGATGATATAGAAATGCAAATATCCAGTTCTCGATAGGAAAGGTTTTTAAGATCTAAAAAATGTAGATTTTAATCATTTTTGTCAGAAAAAAATGTATCATTTTTAATTATATGTTTGTAATACAAAAAATTGCAAAATGTATCACATATATGCTTGTGCGCCACTTTGCTATTCATCTTTATATGACAACCAGACAGCTCCATATTTTTCAATAAATCTTCAATTCTTAATATTCTATGAATATTTGTATTATTTTAAATCTTCTTACTTGTCAAATTGTAATAAATGTTTAATTTAAATTGTTTCACAATTCTGTTCTTAAAGTTATATAGATTGTCTGTATATCATTTCTATTATTTTTTTATTCTTAGTAGATTTTTTTTTTCCTTCTAAGAATTTTCAATACGATTCATTTAAGAACAAATATATTATTTACTCTTTTAAGAATAAGAATGGAACTGTTAAAAAGAAATGAAGTATCAAAACATGCAAAAAAAAAAAAAAAAAAAATAAATAAATGAAAGTAAAAAATAAATAAAATAAAATAAAATAAAGAACATTTCTATTTGCAGCTGCTTCGGGATATTATTCAAGGGGTAATGCTTCTCCTCATGGTTTCATCACTTTGCTGCCATATTAGTTTTACCTGCATTATTTATCAAAAAACACTTTCAAATCGCATGCGCAGTAGTACAATATTTTCGATATTCATGCGCAATAATAGAATGTTTCCTATGAGCATGCGCGCTAGAAAGAAAAATATCGGACGATAAAAAAATATTATGCAAAAACTTTCTAATATCGTCCAGGAGCTTCCTTTGATTTGTGATGCATGTGGATAATATCACACCATCACCGTTGATGGGTGATATTATCCACATATTTAAGAGTCGTCTCATTTGAGGCTAAATTATTTTTTAGAGTTTTAGGAATTGTTCCATCTGGAACCTCAAATATAAGGATAAATGAGAACTCTTTGTTGAGAAGCGATTTGCAGATCTTCTAAAATATTTCGTTGCAATTTGAATTAAATTCCTCTTCTGAAGTAAAATTTTATTAAATTATAACTGTAACAAGTTAGCTGCTTCGATTTTTTTATCCAAATCTGAAAATTTTCATAAAAAATCTACCGATTATATTTTTAGGTTAAATGGACTTATATGAAGCCTTATTATAAAGGACTTAATTTTAATAATAAACGAATAAAATTTCAAATTTTAATCAAATTAACTTAGAATGAAATAAAAGCATTGATTAAAAAATTATCATTAAAGAAAAGGTGAGCATTGATTGAAAAATTATTAGATTTGAATACTTCATATAAGTGACAATCTTAATAATATAAAATATATTTATACATCTAAATATGTAGATCAAGCAATAAAATATGTATCTAAACAAAATAAACACATTTTTCGAAAAAAGTTGTTTAAAAAATTATACATCATGAACTTTTTATCACTTTTACAAGTTTTCATATTAATTAGTGAATTACTAATTTATAAATGTTGAAATTTATAAAATAAAAATGTCGAAATTAAAATCATAATTATTATTTCATTCGGATCATATTCACGTTTACATTTACGAAATCATAAAAATACATTAGAAAAGTAAAAAAAAAAAAAAAAAAATTTATTTACATGATTAGTAATCCTTAACATTTTTGAAACGGAGAAATGTATGTGTTTTTTTCTTCTTCTTTCTAATGCAGCTGGCAAACACAGACAGCTTAGTCTTGGATGCCTTAAGGCAATCGCTGCACAGACGTTACTCACTTTGCATTACCCAGGGGCGCGTGTAACTTGAAGATAAGCCACGGACGCGGAGTAACAATGCCCCCGCAATGCGCTATGATCATATTAGACCGGGACCTACAGTTTAAAGTGGATTCCGAACCACTACAAACATCCATGGCACCGCCGGGACTAGAACCCGAAACCTGTGGTACCGAGAGCCAGAGAGCTAGCCACTCGGCCATTCAGGCCGAGAAATTCTAGAGAAATGTATGTATAATTGAATAAAATTTCAAAGTTATAAACAGTGAAAATATAACACTAAAAAACAACAACAAAATACTTTGATAGTATAAAAAAGTACATTAACAATTATAAAAGAAAAAAAAAATTGCCAGAAGAAAAAAAATATACCACATAATGTCATGAATTGAAAATCAAAGGAAAGTCATGAGCTATAGGGCAAGAGGATAGGGCATTTAAGAGTCGTCACATTTGAGGCTAAATTATTTTTAGAGTTTTAGGAATTGTTCCTTCTCGAACCTCAAATATAAGGATAAATGACTGAGCTCTATGTTGAAAAAGCGACTTGCAGATCTTCTAAAATATTTCGTTACAATTTGAATTGTAATTCCTCTCCTGAAGTATAATCCATAAATAAAGAAACAGAAGTGGCATTTCCAATGTTAAAATGAAGAAAACGAAAAATGCTAAATATAAATCAAGTAGACTTAGATGGAACTGAAATTAAGAACGCGAACAATATTAGAGAGAAAGCTTCATGTTTTACTTGGAATCGAAATATTTGAAAATATAAAGACGGAAAAATTAGTAAAGAGAATACGATTTAGGCAACTTACCCTAGTTGAATAATAATATGAAAAACAATAAAGTACTTTTCCTTGGAAAGTAAGAAAAGAGCAAAATATTCTGCGGAAATACAATTTTCCGCAAACTTCAACTCTAAATCTCTTCTTCGAATAGGAATATAGTATAGTATATAGTAATACGAATAACGATTAGCGTATATTCGAAATGCCAGAATTTTTTTTTTATTATTATTTTTTCAAAATATGAATGCACAGAATTTCAAACTACAAATAATTGAAATCCAAACACATTGCTACAAGAAATTTTAGAACTTTCGTGAAAAATTTTGTAATTTTCTTTAAGAAAAATAATGAATAAATAGATAATAATAAAAAATAAAGTTCATTAAAAACATTGGAAAACAAGAAATTTTTTTTTAAATTTACATATAACATAAGAAATTAATATTTTGATTAAATATAGCTATATTGTTTAAATAAAGTTATTTCATTATTTTTTTCATTCATTTGCTATAATGAAAAAGAAATTTGTATCAGAATATCAATAACGTAGCGTCATCTATTGTCCTCTAGAAGAACACATAAAAGATTATTCTTATTTTTAAATATTTGTCCAAAAATAAGTTGAAAATATACAATAACTGCATAATACTCAAATTATTTTCAAATTTTGCTATTTGCCATTTGTAAAATTTTCACCACGATGCATAATTTTTTCCCATGTTTTTAATTTCTAGACGTTGCTGAAATTTTCTCAAGAACTAATCTTTTTATTTGTCCTTTCTTAATTTATTTTGTAAAATATTAAATTTTAAAAATAAGTTTATTTTTAATAAAAATTTACAATTTATCTGTAGTCTGTGATTTTTCTTCTAATGTGATTTGAAGATTTGAAACAATTTTTTACTTCCGATTCATTACTTAAACAGAATTTTGTAAGCTGCATTCTTTTGTTTTCCGCACAAAATTGGCAATTATTTTACATCCATAAATAGTAAAAACCCTCAAAAATAAAATTTTTAAATAATATTTATTTAAAAACATATTTATAATATTAGACCATTACTTAGATATACCTAATTGTTCATTCTCCTTATGCAGTTATATTGCTTTTTAATACTGAGTAACAATATCCTATTTTTCCAAAAAATTCAGTAATTTCAATTTATTTATAAAAATAAAAACAAAATGACTCTACCATTACTGTAAACAGAAATAACTTAGAGCTAAATATTTTTCTTTCTTGTTCAAAACTCATATGTCTTTAGACACTTTTAAATTTTAAATGAATCCTTTATTTCTCATTACCTCATATTTAAAATAATTCATATTTCAACTAAACGTATTTAACGTAAAGATAGCATACCAAAACAAAATTCAGAGTCTAATTTAACATTTTTTTTAACTAAAGAATTTAATTATTTTCTTATCTCAAGACATCCTTTAAAAATTGATACCATATTTCCAATATAAATATTAAAATTCTAAAAAAATTCGAAATTGTAAGAGCGATAAAGAAAAATTTCGCCTTTAAAAATAATACAAAATCTATTAATAAATACATCCAGTACTGAATTTGGATATATTTGTCTATTTGTTAAATAAAAATACATTTTAACATTCCATTCTAATTCAGATTTTCTTATTAAATTTAATGCATGTGTCCATTTTTAATAGTTCGAGTTTGCCTCTTGGAAGCGTGTTCTATGAATAATGAGAATCACAGTTCTGGGAATTTGTGAATTGCATGGTATTCAGTTGTTTAAATACAATTTTATCCTTGATCAAATCCTTGAAAGTGTTTTCTGAAAATATAATATAATTAAAGGTTAGTAATTAATTTAATTTAGTTCTGTTCTAGACATTAAATTAAAAAATTTTCAAATCATAAATATCCTTTGATACTTCCACAATTAGCAAACATTTTTGGATTTGGATATACGACCTACTTCTGGGTTATAATTTCCCTATGAACATAAGAATAAGTACAAACAAAGCATAAATGAAACAAAGAGAGTAAAGACCATTTAAAAAAAAAATAATAATTAAAAATGATATTTCAACTCTAATTGACATTAGGTTTTCAATAACAATGCAGTTTGACAAGTCTTAAAAATAAAATTGTAAAAACAGTAATTGTTATTTTAATATAACAGTTAATTGCCAATAGGAAAAGATATTTTTACTAAAACTAACTTTAGTGATGATGGTGTTGAAAAATGTTTTTGATGAAAATCCCAAATTTATTTCTATTCTGTTAAACTTTTCTATAGATATAATTCACTTTATTTATGAAAATGAACATATAACTACATAAATGTGCACTTTTTGCTCGTTGCAAAATTTTTTGTGTTCGTTCATTATTTCGTTAATCAATATATATATATTATAATTCCGCAATAACGTGGGGACTTCGATTTAGTAGAAACAACATTCAAACTATTAAATAATTCAACGGAGAAACAAGAATTGCTTCAAATTATAAATTAAAAAACAGCATTATAATAATTTGCCTTACCTCGTTAGAAACCAAAGGAATTAATTCCCCAACAGGGTCATAACGATTCTTTTTCAAGTAAGCTAAAGTTAATGCCTTATCACTTTCAGAAGTACTCGCCATAATTATAAAGTTCTGTAATTCAGAAAATTGGTTTGCCAGTGGAAATCAGAGTAATCAAAAAATAATAAAATGCATCGGAATAACTTCAAACTTCACACTATAATTGAAAAAATATCGTTAAATTGAGTTGAGTTGAGTTGAGATTTATAATAGCATAAGCTGCTTTATCTCAATTTTGCGAAGTAACAACAAAGAAATGAATAAAAAATAAGAGAATAAAATTATTAAAGAACTAAAATAATCAGCAAAGTATGACTTTCCAAAAGGTAGTAAATAAAAAGAAGCACCAGATAATGTGGCGGTACGCAGAATTTCTGGCACTGACAAACAAGACATGTTGCCACTCCTAATAAGTTTTTTTATTTCCTGTGTCAATTGATTTCTTCAAGTACGTATTGTATTTCACTTTGAAACCTGGCAACTAAAAGGAAAAAGAAAAGGTTTTGGTTCGTATTCTAAATAAGTGGTAATAGCAGAATGCAGAATCTATTAAATTAACACAGACTTCTACGTAATTTTCCGTAGGAAATTAATTATTGGCATGGTTTTGTAGTACACGGCATTGATCGTATCAAATAACCAGGAATAAGAACACTTTGTATCCAAAATGAAAAAAAGCTAACCCAAATCGAACTCTCATTTTAATTTCCTCTTATCATAGATTTCGAACCCAACTATTAGACGGAAAAGTTTTGGTTTAAAAAGTAATACGAATAACGATTAGCATATATTAGAAATGCCAGAATTTTATTTATTATTATTATTATTTTTCAAAATATAAATGCACAGAATTTCAAACTACACATAATTGAAATCCAAACACATTGCCACAAGAAATTTTAGAACTTTCTTCAAAATTTTATAATTTTCTTTTCAAAAACAATAAAATAAATAAATAAATAAATAAAAAATAAATAATAATAATAATAATAATAAATAAAGTTAATTAAAAACATTAGAAAAAACGATGTTTTTAAAAAATTTACATATAACATAAGAAATTAATATTTTGATTAAATATAACTATATTGTTTAAATAAAGTGATTTCATTATTTTTTTCATTCGTTTGCTATAATGAAGGGAATTTGTATCAGAGAATATCAATAACGTAGCGCCATCTATTGTCCTCTAGAAGAATATATAAAAGATTATTCTTATTTTTTAAATATTTGTCAAAAATATGTTGAAAATATACAATAACTGCATAATTCTCAAATTAATTTCAAATTTTACTATTTGCCATTTGTAAATTTTTCACCACGATGCATAATTTTTCCCATGTTTTTAATTTCTAGACGTTGCTGAAATTTTCTCAAGAACTAATCTTTTTATTTGTCCTTTCTTAATTTATTTTGTAAAATATTAAAATTTAAAATAAGTTTATTTTTAATAAAAATTTACTATTTATCTGTAGTCTGTGATTTTTCTTCTAATGTGATTTGAAGAATTGAAATAATTTTTTTACTTCCGATTCATTACATAAACAGAATTTTTCTAAGCTGCATTCTTTTTTTTTTTCCACACAAAATTGACAATTATTTTACATCCAGAAATAGTAAAACCCTCAAAAATAAAATTTTTAAATAATATTTACTTAAAAACATATTTATAATATTAGACCATTACTTAGATATACCTAATTGTTCATTCTCCTTATGCAGTTATATTGTTTTTTTAATACTGAGTAACAATATCCTATTTTTTCCAAAAATTCGGTAATCTCAGATTTACTTATAAAAATAAAACAAAATGACTCTACAATTACTGTAAACAGAAATAACTTACAGCTAAATTTTTTTCTTTCTTGTTCAAAACTCATATGTCTTTAGACACTTTTAAATTTTAAATGAATCTTTTATTTTTATTACCTCATATTTAAAATAATTCATATTTCAACTAAGCGTATTTAACGTAAAGATAGCATACCAAAACAAAATTAAGAGAATAATTTAATATTTTTTTTAACTAAAGAATTTAATTATTTTCTTATCTCAAGACATCCTTTAAAAATTGATACCATATTTCCAATATAAATATTATTAAGAATTCTAAAAAATTCGAAATTGTAAGAGCGATAAAGAAAAATTTCGCCTTTAAAAATAATACAAAATCTATTAATAAATACATCCAGTACTGAATTGGATATATTTGTCTATTTGTTAAATAAAAATACATTTTAACATTCCATTCTAATTCAGATTTTCTTATTAAATTTAATGCATGTGTCCATTTTTAATAGTTCGAGTTTGCCTCTTGGAAGTGTGTTCTATGAATAATGAGAATCACAGTTCTGGGAATTTGTGAATTGCATGGTATTCAGTTGTTTAAATACAATTTTATCCTTGATCAAATCCTTGAAAGTGTTTTCTGAAAATATAATATAATTAAAGGTTAGTAATTAATTTAATTTAGTTCTGTTCTAGACATTAAATTAAAAAATTTTCAAATCATAAATATCCTTTGATACTTCCACAATTAGCAAACATTTTTGGATTTGGATATACGACCCTACTTCTGGGTTATAATTTCCCTATGAACATAAGAATAAGTACAAACAAAGCATAAATGAAACAAGAGAGTAAAGACCATTTAAAAAAAAAAAAAAAAAAAATAATAATTAAAAATGATATTTCAACTCTAATTGACATTAGGTTTTCAATAACAATGCAGTTTGACAAGTCTTAAAAAATAAAATTGTAAAAACAGTAATTGTTATTTTAATATAACAGTTAATTGCCAATAGGAAAAGATATTTTTACTAAAACTAACTTTAGTGATGATGGTGTACGAAAAATGTTTTTGATGAAAATCCCAAATTTATTCCTATTCTGTTAAACTTTTCTATAGATATAATTCACTTTATTTATGAAAATGAACATATAACTACATAAATGTGCACTTTTGCTCGTTGCAAAAATTTTTGTGTTCGTTCATTATTTCGTTAATCAATATATATATATATATATTCGCAATAACGTGGGGACTTCCGATTTAGTAGAAACAACATTCAAACTATTAAATAATTCAACGGAGAAACAAGAATTGCTTCAAATTATAAATTAAAAAAACAGCATTATAATAATTTGCCTTACCTCGTTAGAAACCAAAGGAATTAATTCCCCAACAGGGTCACCAAAGATTCTTTTCAAGTAAGCTAAAGTTAATGCATTATCACTTTCAGAAGTACTCGCCATAATTATAAAAGTTCTGTAATTCAGAAAATTGATTTGCCAGTGGAAATCAGAGTAATCAAAAATAATAAAATGCATCCGGAATAACTTCAAACGTCACACTATAAATGAAAAAATATCGTTAAATTGAGTTGAGTTGAGTTGAGATTTATAATAGCATAAGCTGCTTTATCTCAATTTAACGAAGTAACAAAAGAAATGAATAAAAATAAGAGAATAAGAATATTAAAGAACTAAAATAATCAGCAAAGTATGACTTTCCAAAGGTAGTAAATAAAAAGAAGCACCAGATAATGTGGCGGTACGCAGAATTTCTTTCACTGACAAACAAGACATGTTGCCACTCCTAATAATTTTTTTATTTCCTGTATCAATTGATTTCTTCTAGTACATATTGTATTTCACTTTGAATCCTGGCAACTAAAAGGAAAAAAGAAAAAGGTTTTGGTTCGTATTCTAAATAAGTGGTAATAGCAGAATGCAGAATCTATTAAATTAACACAGACTTCTACGTAATTTTCCGTAGGAAATTAATTATTGGCATGGTTTTGTAATACACGGCATTGATCGTATCAAATAACCAGGAATAAGAACACTTTGTATCCAAAATGAAAAAGTTAACCCAAATCGAACTCGTTCATTTTAATTTCCTCTTGTCATAGATTTCGAACCCAACTATTAGACGGAAAAGTTTTGATTCGAAATCTATGACAAGAGGAAATTAAAATGAGAGAACCATATTTCAAAATGCTATGGATAGTGGAGGTAACAATTTTGATGAGAGGCCATGAACGACAACCCCAATAGTTTGTAGCTATTGCTTTAATGGCATTAAGTTTTTCAACACCTTTTCTCTCTTGTGCCTGAATGGCCGAGTGTCTGGCGCTCGGTGCCACAGGTGTTCGAGTCCCGGCGGTGCCTTGGATGTTTGTAGTGGTTCGGAATCCCCTTTAAGCCGTAGGTCTTTTTATATCTTTCTATTTAACACACTATTAAATAGAAAGATATCATCTGCGTAAATTAGACATTTAATATATTTAGGGGTGAGATCAAAGATATCTCGCATATAAATCGCGAAAAGAAAAGCGCTGAGAACACTAACTTGTTGAACTCCGCTTAAAAAACATTTTCATCGAAATAATGTTGCTCCATTGAGTATGAAATTCCTGTTATTGATGAAGTTGTAAATCCACTTTGTTGTGGTGCACTTGATTCCCAATTGTAGCATTTTATAAATTAACCCGTCTCTCCAAACGGAATAATAAGCTAAAGTATTATCCAATTTAATGAAAATGAGATTTTTCGCATCTTTGGCCTCTACAATTTTGTAGAGGCCAAAGAGGTGATGGATGATGAAGGATAGAGGTGATGGAGTATACATGCAGTCATTGAAAGGGCGAAAATCTGAATGGCGATAATGGAATTCATTGGAATCCTATAAATAAATGAACAATTTGAGCACAATCCTTTCGAAAATTGTACTTAAGATGGATGTTAAAGCAATTAGGCAATAAGAATGTATACAACTGTTATCTTTGTTTGGTTTGAGAATAGAAATGATTTGAGCAATAAGTCACTGTTCCTGTATATTATTGAAAATTCGTAGAAGCTGTTAAAGATAGAAAATGGGAAGGATTTGGATAAATTTAGCTGGAATTCTGTCATTTTCAGGGAGGTATTGGGAGTAGCAGGAATTGCATCTGTAACTTCAACGAAAGGAAAAAGATTACTGAATCCACTTTAAACTGTAGGTCCTGGTATAACATGACTGTTGTGCGTTGAGTTGACAACCCTACCCCTTAAAAGAAAAAAAAAAATATCTCCTGTCTGCTATGAAATTTTAATGATTGTATAAATTCTTCTATTATAACCTGCTGTATTCCAAACAGAGTCCTAAAATCTTCGTTTCAATTGAGAAATTAAAGGAAGGAGAATTGCTGATATTTTCTTGTAAGTGATCCAGAAATCACTGAAAAGATGGGTTCGGAGTTTATATAAATTTTTTTTTTTGTGTGTGACGGATAAATTTTTCCACTCTTTAAATTCCACCAACATTGGGTTTCGGGTTCGAGACCCGGCGCGGCCATGGATGTTTGTAGTGGTTTGGAATCCACGTTAAACTGTAGGTCCCGGTCTGTGTAGCCCAACGCGTGCACAAGATGACCGTAGAGCGATAAGCCAAACCAAACCACCAACGTTGAGATGGTTTATAAAGTGATTTCATAATTTTTTTCCTTCGTTTGCTATAATGAAGGGAATTTGTATCGGAGAATATCAATAACGTAGCGCCATCTATTGTCCTTTAGAAGAATAAATAAAAGATTATTCTTATTTTTTTAAATATTTGTCCAAAAATATATTGAAAATATACAATAACTGCATAATTCTCAAATTAATTTCAAATTTTACTATTTGCCATTTGTAAATTTTTCACCACGATGCATAATTTTTCCCATGTTTTTAATTTTTAGACGTTGCTGAAATTTTCTCAAGAACTAATCTTTTTATTTGTCCTTTTTTAATTTATTTTGTAAAATATTAAATTTTAAAATAAGTTTATTTTTAATAAAAATTTACTAATTATCTGTAGTCTGTGATTTTTCTTCTAATGTGATTTGAAGAATTGAAACAATTTTTTTACTTCCGATTCATTACTTAAACAGAATTTTGTAAGCTGCATTTTGTGGCGGAATCATTCAATCTTCTATAATCACCACAAGGACGAAAAGAACCATCTTTCTTTGTGACTATATGTAAGGAACTTGCCCATTCTGAGCTAGATGGACTAATAATGTTATTGTCTAGCATATATTTAAATTCTCTTTTAGCAATTTCCAACCGTTTTGGATCTAATTGTCTTGCTTTTCAATTTATAGGTTGTCCTTTAGTTATAATATGATGTTTTACATTATGTTTAACATTTGAAACAAGAAAATTTGGTTTTGTTATATTGGGATACATAGAAAATAAATCAGAATATTTACATAAGCTGCTCGTTGTATGTACACTTTCATTAATAGAGTTGGGTGCAATAAACTGCAAGGTTAGTAACACCATCAATTTATCTTTTATGCTTGATATCAATTAATAAATTGAACTTATTTAAAAAATCTGCACCTAGTATAGGTTTACTAATTTTAGCCACAATAAACGGAATTGAAATTCTCGGCGCAAACCTAGATCAAGATTTAAAATTTCTGTACCAAAAGTATCGATTGCAGTATTATTTGCAGCATATAATTTATAGTCACTAATAAATTTGTGTTTAGAAGTATAAGCAATAAGACTTACGTCCGCTCCACTGTCAACCAAAAAGCGTAAACCCGTTTTTTTGTCGTTGACAAATAGACGGTATTGACGGCAATGTGTTGTATTTTCAGCAGCAGAGTCTGCCGTAAATTCTGTTGCTGATTCTGGTTTTCCGAAGGATTATTTTTCCATGCACATGGAGCTTTGCATTTATCAGGAAAACATTTTTCTCGAAAACGAAAATGGTAATAACAGTATTTGCCAGAAGGATTGTAAGAGCGATTGCGAGACTTACTTCTATGAGAAGAAGAGTATCGACCTCTATGTCTTGATTGAGAACGAGAATTCCTTGTGACACTCAGTTTTTCAAGTTTATCGTTCAAAGAAGAAATTTGTTGTCGTAAGGCATCTGATCCTGATGAAACATTATAGCTTACGCAGTAAAGTTCTTGTTTTGGTTGCATTTCAATAATACGATCTGTCATTAATGCCAGTTTTTCAATTTCGTCATCACTAACTAGTAAAATATTCCGCAAGGAATCAGGCATTTTTTGTAGAAATAATGTTGTTAGCACCTTATCAGTAATTCCATCAGTAGCCAGGTTTCTCATTTTTTGTAAAAGTTGACTGGGTTTAAGATCTCCCAAATCAAGTCCTGTCAGCAGTCTCTGAAGACGCTTATATTCGCTTTCCTTAAAAGTATTCAGCAAACGTTCTTTTGCAGCGGTATATTTTGTTCTATTATCATCACTTATAATGTCCCACAAACTTTCAACAAATTTCGGTTCTAATTGCGAAACTAAGTAGTTGTATTTTGTATCCTCGGCTGTTATTCCACAAATTGAAAACTGTGCTTCAACTTGAAAGAACCATATTTCTGGTTTTTCTGCCCAGAAAGGAGGTATTTTGACACTTACCCGCGCTACTTCGTCTTTTTTTCGCCGATCCATTTGTTTCAGTCATTTTGTAAATAAATCACAGTTTGCAAACAATTCACGGGTCACCAAGTATGTGGCGGTTTTGTAAAGGTTGCGTAGTGTTATTAAAACCAGACGACAAAATAAAAGATGATAATCAATTTTTACATTTACAACATCTTTTATTTAATTTCTAACGCCAACTACGTTCTGTTTTCATTCTAGCGGGAAAATTCCCTTTTTAACAGTGAAAGTTGAAGTTTTCAATTTTACTCCATTTTCCATCAATAGGTGTCGCTACACATTCTTTTTTTTCCACACAAAATTGGCAATTATTTTACATCCAGAAATAGTAAAATCCTCAAAAATAAAATTTTTAAATAATATTTATTTAAAAACATATTTGTAATATTTGACCATTACTTAGATATACCTAATTGTTCATTCTCCTTATGCAGTTATATTGCTTTTTTAATGCTGAGTAACAATATTCTATTTTTCCAAAAATTGCGTACATTGGGTAATTTCAGATTTAAGTATAAAAATAAAAACAAAATGACTCTACCATTACTGTAAACAGAAATAACTTACAGCTAAATTTTTTTCTTTCTTGTTCAAAACTCATATGTCTTTAGACACTTTTAAATTTTAAATGAATCTTTTATTTCTTATTACCTCATATTTAAAATAATTCATATTTCAACTAAACGTATTTAATGTAAAGATAGCATACCAAAACAAATCTTCAGAGAATAATTTAACATTTTTTTTAACTAAAGAATTTAATTATTTTCTTATCTCAAGAAATCCATTAAAAATTGATACCATATTTCCAATATAAATATTAAGAATTCTAAAAAAAAAATTGAAATTGTAAGAACGATAAAGAAAAATTACATCTTTAAAAATAATATAAAATCTATTAATAAATACATTCAGTACTGAAATGGATATATTTGTCTATTTGTTAAATAAAAATACATTTTAACATTCCATTCTAATTCAGATTTTCTTTTTAAATTTAATGCATGTGTCCATTTTTAATTGTTTGAGTTTGCCTCTTGGAAGCGCGTTTTTTGAATAATGACTCACAGTTTTGGGAATTGGTGAATTGCATGGTATTCAGTTGTTTAAATAAAATTTTATTCTTGAAAGTGTTTTCTGAAAATATAATATAATTAAAGATTAGAAATTAATTTAATTTAGTTCTGTTCTAGATATTAAATTAAAAACTATTCCTATCATAAATATCCTTTAATACTTCCACAATTAGCAAACATTTTTGGATATCTTTCAATCAGCTGTGTTTATAAGGCAACCTTTTTAATACGAATATAAGGTCTCAACAATTTAATGTTTTAAATTTCCTGAGATGGTAAAGAAGAATATTATTTATGCTTCATTTCAGTTTCATAAAAAATAATACCAGATAAATAATTTAATTTTTCTCATTCGTTACTTATATTGATTATATAAAATTCAAACCTGTGAACATAATCATTTTTTAATGAGAATTATTTAATTTTAATTTGAAAATAAATAACTTTAGATAGATAATTCAGACGGTAGTAGTAGTAACGGGTTTTCAACCATAGGAAGTATCGACATACATACAAAAAAAAAAAAAAAAAAAAAAAAATGCTCGTGCTTTGACTTGTGATTGTTTTTCAAGTGACGTTAACTGATCCGTCTCAGTAGAGGAGAATATCAGAGTGATAAAAAAGAAATTCACCCTTTTTTTGAACACTTCAGTTCTTGTGATAACATCAGAGTGACTTATGTCTGCATTATATATAACAAAGGGACAATTGATAAGACATAGATAGGATTTTTAATTTGATTTTTTTTTTTTTCGTGTGATAATTTTTTTTTTTTTTTTTTGGTAAAGGAATTTACTTTTTTAATTAATTTTTACATATAATTATTTAATTAAATGATTTTTTCTTCCTTTTATATAAATTTTATTTTTTTAATGTTATTTATTTTAATCAATTTGTAATTTGTTTAAAATTTTATTCTGTTTTATTTAAAAATCAATTTATAACTTTTTTTTTCCCCAATATGACAACTTTATTAAATTTATATAGGTGAAGGAATTTTCTTAATTTTTTTTTTTTTTTTTCTAAATGTGTCACAAATCGGCAATGTTAATGAGACGTGAAATGTTAATTTTCGAATTGTTGAATGAAATGAAATGTGAAGAAATGCTAATTTTTGTGAAATGAAAATGAAATGTTAATTTTTGAAATGTGATGTGTTATGATGTTAAAATGAATGAAAAGCTATTTTTTTTTTTTATGTAAATATATTACAAATTTAATAAATTTATCCAATTAGTTTCCCTACATTCATTTTCCGATTCTTTAAACTTAGTATGTTACAAAAAGACAATTTTCCGACCAGAAAAGCTGTTATAGCATGCTTTTTCAAGTTCGCTTATTAAAGCAAAATCTCTAGGTATACAATTGATAATGGCTAGGATTGGAATATTTACCAGTTTCGGTAAGTGTTATTTCGTGAATAACATATTTTGATTAACGTTTATAATTTTGCAAACAATTGATTTACATAGACAAATTTTTCCCTTTGTTATGAATATTTTTTTTTTTGTTCTAATGCAGCTGGCAAACTCTTAGACAGCTTGGTCTTGGATGCCTTAAGGCAAGCGCCTGCACAGATGTTACTCACTTTGCATTACCCAGGATGCGCGTGTAACTTGAAGATAAGCCACGGACGCGGAGTAAAAATGCCCCGCAACACTCTACGATCCTATTAGGACCGGGACCTACGGTTTAAAGTGGATTCCGAACCACTACACACATCCATGGCACCGCCAGGTCTCGAACCCGAAACCTGTGGTACCGAGCGCCAGAGCGCTAGTCACTCGGCCATTCAGGCCCGTTTCTTATGAATATGTATATATACAAAGTATAGTTTTACAAAAGTACTGCTGTAAATGAAATATATATATATATATATATATATAAATTGAATATATTTGCTGATGTTTCTTATTTCGTAAATTGTTTAAATCCGTACCGTTACTGTACATACCATTGGTAAATATTAAAAGTCCAGTCGAATGGGGATGAGATCTGAAAATAGAGGATGTAAAAAAATTGACCCTTCCGTTTCACTAGTGGTCTCCAAACTTTCCAGCCTTAGGGTCATACTGTTTACTCCAGTAAGTACCAAGGGCCAAAACCGTTTTAATTTTTCTGCCATTATCTACAATTTCTAGACTAGTCGCCGAGAACGCGCGCTCTGAGCAAGCATAAGCTTGCTAAATTCGCTGGTTCACTTACTACAATTACTATTGTGTGTATCGATACGACCGTGACACTTGACGACATCTAGTGGTAACTACCGAGGGTAACCGCGGGGTGTTCACTAGCTTATAATGTTAGTGGGATTCATTTCATTATTTGTTATGCTTAAGTTAAATTTTCTGCGTATTATGCTTGTCATTAAGCTTCACCTAGCAAGTAAATAAAACCGAGTTATTATCATTTTGTGTTTTTTTTTTTTAGCCAATTTATCACAGCAACAATAAGCTATTCACTGTCGCGGGCCGGATGGATGACATTGGCGGGCCGGATTTGGCCCGCGGGCCGTAGTTTGGAGACCCCTGCACTAGTGGATCATCTTCATTTATTGCGTTTCAGTGGATTAAAGTGTAATTGGAAGGAAGGTTTGTTTAAAAATAAATTTTCTAGATAATAAACCGGATAATTAATTTCCTTGATAAACTTTCCTTTCCTTTCCTAATAAACTAAATTTATAGTTTCCCTTTTCGAGTCTTCAAATTGTGAAAATAAAATAAGGCAACATGATTTGAAAATTTCTATTAATAAGGTGTTAGTTAAGAAAAAGGACAAATAATATCATAACACAGCAGAAAAGAAAATTAAATGTTTTTTTGCATGGTACACATAACTAGAGACATTCCTTTTTAAAACAATTGTTAACAATTTTAATGTTATCTCTTCGTAAAACTCTCAAAATACCAAAAATATTTCTGTTATGTGATTACAAAATGTTTCATTTAGCTAAAAAAATTAATTTATTCAAAATAATATACAATTTCCTTTCTGTGTGTTGGACAAATGAATTCTATCGTTAATAGCGTGAAAAAAGAAATTTGAAAAAGTTTATACAATACGCAAAATCTACAACAGTACACCAATCACTGCTATAGTTCAATTTATCTTTCATCGTAACATAAACATTTTATTAAATAAAAATACAGGATTGGAGAATGAGATTAATTATTGTTGTTGTTGTGACTAATCCTCAATGACGGACACCCCATGATAAGTGTCCTCATGGAAGGAGGGACAGGGGACAGCTTCTGTTGTGATGGTGCACCTGTAGGTAGCTGTCTGATTTAGCTCCTTGTCACTAACGAAGGAAGGAAGGAAGTGCCTTCTGGAAGGACTTTTAGAGCGAACTAACCCACATTTGCAAGAAAATCCAGAAAACTCCTACCAAGCAATCCGACTAATGTGGCAAGATACTGAATATCACAAACGCCATCGAGGCTCCTCGTTTTTGAAACAGTGTCTACAATAATGAAGCTAGCGGATTGAACCTCAGCCCTAAAGGCTCGTGCTCACCAAGGCGAGAAGATGCAAGCGAAAAAATTTGACCAATCACTAGCCTCACCGCGGTCGCCTGAAACCGGTTTGCAGTCCGCCGCTTGGAGTTGCCCAACTTTCAACTCGAAGCGGTTTTTCACTAGGCGTAATGCTATTTCTGACGTTTCGCTGTGAAGGGGTCGAAAAAATTTTGTCGCTTGCCTCTTGAATCTTCACGTCTCTCGCCTCGGTGTGAACGAGCCTTAATGTTCACCAGCGTCGCACGTTTCCACTGAGCCCCGAATTATTTTTCGGTTAAATAAAAATTAATTTTGTATGTAATGAATAATATCATCATCATCAGTAGCGCAACAGCCCCATGGTAGGCAAAGGCCATCTACCTACTGGAAGATTTTGAGACAGAAGATGTTTTCTTTTTACAAGATAGGGTTGTCAGCCCGATGCTCAACGCTCTACAATCATATTAGACCAGGATCTACGGTTTAAAATAGATTTTGATAATATACACTATTATAATACTTTAAAAAAATATATATATATTTTAGTATCAATGACTTGCAACAAAACCTTTTATAACAATATAAATATCTAGTAACAAGTTATTTTCATAATAATACAAGCTGATATGCCTTAGCTTTGTCCGGATTCAATAAACAGCATATATTTTTTACTTTTGTAAGATTTGTGAAAAAAAAATCAACATACTAAATTATTTATATTTTATCCTATTTAATCTTTCATCCTATTTACGCAGTTGTGGCAACGGCGTACCCAAAATATTTTTTTTCTTAAATTTCATCATATCAGAACAAATGGCAACAATAAAATAATAAAAAGTAACATTAAATCTAAATATGAGAAAATTTTAAATAAACAAGTAATAAAAAAAAAAAAGAATTAAAGTCAATTCCTTTTTTTTTCCCACACTATATTGCAGAAAGTCCTTTATAAATAATTTTTATTCATTTTTGTAAGTTTATCTGTCGCCATCTATTGGTAGATATATGCAACTTAAATCTAAAATTAATGAATTAAATTTAATTACTGAATTAATATTTGAAAAGACTGTATTAACATCAAGTGTCATCCACTACAAGTTAAAAAAAAATGTATTTGAACTTGAGTGGATGAATAAAAAGTACTGCATTATTATTATTATTAACGATTGAAAATTTGAACAACATATATATAGGGAGAGTGTGAGGAATTGAAAAAGCAAATTAAATTGTAGCATGAAACATGAAGAGTTTCAGTATTTGGTTTAATTTTTACAGATACCAAGTACAAAAAGTGATTATTCAAATGTTTTTTTTTTATTTACCGATTTTTTTTATTAATAAATATTCCTGCGTAAAAATGCTTGCTTACAAATATGTGTTGACGCAAACAGGATTTAATATATTATTTAAAACACAAACTATAGTTCGACTACCGATTGGAAAATTGGTAAACAGGATACAAATAGAATAGAAAAGGATAGAGTAGAATAGAATAGAATAGGGTAGAAAATATTTTCGCAGGTCCTATTTTATTTATTTAGTTGTGCAATTTATTAGATTCGCATTTTTGCGTTTTGTTCATATTATTTATACTTATCTAAAATATCCTCTAAAATTTGAAAATTATGCTTGCAAACATATTGCTTTGCGCCGCGTGTATCTGACAAGAAACCATAATAAGTAATCCATTTCAACCATTTCCGCTTAAAAAACACCGAATAAGATATTTTCTTAGTATATAAATGTTTACTATTTACTTTTTTATTAAATTACAATTGGATAAAGTTTGCTATTTCAATTTTTCATTAAAATCAAAAATGTTTCATAAAATTTATCGATTATATTTTTAAGTAAAATTTATTAATGAAGCAAATGTTATAATTATTTTTAATAACTATTAGTTATAATTATTTTTTGAATTCAATCATTTCTGTCCCAATTCTGAAATATAAAATACTTAAATTAACGCCTCACAATCATCATTGATTTTTATATTGTACTTTTTTTTTTTTCAAATAACTTTTTTTTTATATATAAATAAAAAAAATAATTAATAAATAATAAAAAATATATATTTTTAATATTTAAATAAAAAATCGAATAAAATTTCAAATTTTAATCAAATTAACTTAGAATGAAATAAACGGTGGGCATTGATTGAAAAATTATCATTTATATGAAGTATTCAAATTTAATAATCTTATTAATATAAAGTATATTTATGCCTCTAAATATGTAGCTCGTGCAATAAAATATATATCTAAACAAAATAAACAAGTTTTTCGATAAAAGTTATTTAAAAATATAATGAACAAAAATATAAAAATAATATATAATGAATAATAAAAATATAAATATATATAATGAACTTTATTGTTATTTTTACAAGTTTTATATTAATTAGTGAATTACTAATTTATAACTGTTGATATTTAACAAGCAAAAGTGTTTAAATTAAAACCCAATTTTTTTTTTCCATTTCAGTCATATTCACTTTTACACTCACGAAATCATAAAAAATAAACTATAAAAAAAAAAAAAATATTACTAGTATAGTAATCCTATACATTTTTAAAAATGAGAATATATATATTTGAACAAAATTTCAAAGTTATAAACAATGAAAATATAACATTAAAAAAAGACAACAAAATACTTTGATAGTATAAACAAGTACATTAACAATTACGAAAAAAAAATTACCAGAAGAAAATATATTCCACAAAATATCATGAATTATAAGGCCGGAGAGAATTCAAATTTAGAGCCATGCTTCAGGACCATGTTTGTCTTTAATAAGCATCATATTATCTAGAACTTTACCATTCTGGTCATCAGATACTTGCTCCATATACAAATGGGTATTATTAATGATCATCAAACGAGTATAACCATAGTCAGAAAACCTTGCAGCACTCCAATCTGCTGGATTACGCACAAACGGGTCAAGATTTTCTTGACAGCCAGCAGAGCCAGTTATGATATGAACAGGTGCTTTAGGATTAGTGTATGGGGCATCATAACTGCCATTGTAAACTTGTTGATCATATAATGGCCACATTCTTTCATACAAATGTTCATGGGCCCACAATTCCAGATCTACTCCATATTTGTAAAATAAATCTTCCAGGCCATAGGCATGAAGAATAGGCAGTCCTTTTCTTATAATGCTTTCCCTAAGCTTGCAATCATCAGTGTCATTAGTACTGCAGTACATAGGACGATGTCCCATAGTTATGATCCATGGTCGTTTGGCTCTATTTTCAGGAAGCGTTGCTTTTTTCAAATCATTTTCCAACCATTCATATTGACGTGCAATCTGGGTCCAGCCATACGATACGTAGAAATAAAATTCAGTAGAGAAAGCAATAATGTGAGCAGGTCCAATGTCAAAACTATAGAAATGATTATTTATATTCCCCTCTTGATTGATCATGCTGAATCTGTTCACATAATTTGAAAAGTTATAGGCTGCTTCGTGATTGCCGACACATACTTGATATGGTAAATAGGCAGCAATCGTTTCAATCTGCCTCATGAATTCATCTCCAACAGTAGCATTGTCAGTGTCCATATCATAAGCCATATCTCCAACATGCAAAAGTGCATCATACATACCTTTCTGAACTTCTTCCTGGATACGAGGTAGGGATTGAGCATTTATATTACCTAGATCTCCATACACAACGAGTCTGGGACTCCAATTGGTATTATCCGGTATTGTAGTGAACCAGTACACAGCACTCCATCCATCTGTACTACCACAGTGATAAACATAGTCGGTACCTGGCAGTAAGTCAGTCAACACAACTCTGTGAATGTATAAAACACGAGCTAGAGATCCACCATCTACGAACTTCGTTACATATCCAGTTTTTACTTGATTTATTCTAACTCTGCCAAATTCAACTGTGGATGTATTAGTCGGATCCATAGTGGTCCATGTTACGACCATTTCAGTTGGATTTTGACCTAACGACAAATGAATTTGTTCTGGTTGAGTATTCAACACTGCATGGATGCAAGTAGCCTGTAAACAAAGGCATATAGCAGTAAAAAGCAGCGTAACTAAGAGCCTCATTTTTGCTTTTGCTTACACTGTCGTTCGCTTTCAAGAAAGAAGACCGAATAAGGGAGTTGTCTTAATCTATAGATGAATAATAAATAAAGCTGTTTATCAAAATAATGCGATGATAACAACGTGGTCACGTGATATGAATGAGAGACGAATATGACGAATGATTGAATTATCTTATCTTGGATACTAATTCTGTAATCTTATGTATTCCTCCTTGTTTCCTCACTTGAAAACAAACATATATATACATTCACGAAAATAAAAAGAAAAGCATGTATTTAAAATAACAAGGATTAATTTTGTAAAATTCTCAGAAATGCTACAAAAATATTTGAAATACAGTAAAAAAAAACCGAGGATAACATTCTATCAAAAACAAAAGTCTTTGAATTGGGTAGGATGTTTATGAAAAACAAAGGATGTGTAGAGTTCAGCACTGCTATTGTAACCCAACATGAAATCATAAATTTATTGGAAACATTGAGATTTTCATGCATTTTATTTATTTCTTTTTTTTAAAAATCCAATGAAATAAAAGTAATTAAATTATTTATTTAAATTTCCTATTTTTTATTTAAGTGATTTAAATTTCTTAACCTGGTTCTCTATAAAATTATTATTAAGGACTGAAATGGGATATTAAAAAATGAGGTTTAATGTTTATTAAGAAGACAAGATTGCAAGCTAAATGTATTCTGTTTTGTTCAACTGCATAGAAGCAATTTTTTTTTTTTCTAAATCAAACTATAAGCGAAATTGAGTAAAAACATGATTTTAAAAATTTAATGATAGAATGACTTAAAGACATAAGCCCCAAACAATAAAGAATTATAACTACAGCAATTAAAATGTAATAAGATAAATAAAATAAAAAAAAACTTGTCATAAGAGACCAACAAAATACTGATTGCTGAAATAAATTGTTGTGAATTGACTGCTGTATCGGCTGCAAGTAAATTAAATTTCTACCTCTAAGATACAAATTTAAATAAGACATCATCTGAATTGTTTAAACATTAAATGCTATTTTAAAAATAAACCACATTTTAAAAATTTTAAAAACAAAGTTTGTAGGCCTGAATTTTTACGCAGCATTTAAGAACACAGAAAATGTCACATTATGATGAAGTATACAAAAGGATTTTTTAAAAAATACTGATTTTAAATTTAATAATTTATAAAATTAAAAAAATGTTTAATTTTAAAAATATTTCAAATTTTTAAATATATAAAGGGCCCAGCTTAAGATATCCGAAATAATGTTTTATACTACGGCAACTATCATTATGATAAATGACATAACAGCCCTGGGTCAAGGGCTTCTTCTGAAGTACGTTTGATAGTTTTGGTTTTTCTTCACATCGATAGTCTTGAAATCAACTTCAGGACAGTCAATCCATTTCAGTTGAGATCTTTTTTTTTTTTACTATCTTAAGAATTTATTTTTCTATCTTTTCCAAATTTTTAAGAATACAAATCTTGTTAGAGATAAATCTTATAAAAATAAATTTAATATGTCTACTAAGAAAGTGTGATTTAAGCCAAAAAAGAAACTCGTTAAACCAGGTAATTTGATTTTAAATTTTAGATCTATATTTGTTACCTGTGTCAAAGATATATAAAGGAGTTACTAAACTGAAAACGATGAGATTAACTCTCAAAAAGACCGCATTTCACTAATGGCTCATGTGAACACATAAGTGTATCATACTATTTTCATTCACAATCATGTTCTCCCAAGAGTAAATACTTAGGAGAACATGATTGTGCTACAAGATTAGTAAATACTTAGAGAACTTCAGACCTAATATTTTAGCTTCTCTTTGAATGATGATGATTTATTTCCTACCAAGATTGTACAATCACACTATCAGTAGCCATTTTTAGGTTTTCTTATTGGGATTCTCAATAGTAATACTATTGAGAATTGAGAATGATGATATAAAATTGTACAAGTACTGTTTTGTAAAGAATTTATTTTTCACATTTGCAAGCAAGTTAAGACAAAAACTGCAATGTTTAGGGTAAAGACAACTCCAGAAAATTTATTTAAGATGAAAAAGACATAATCAGCATGTAGTTAGATAAACATAAAAATTAAATCATCCAATAGAATTGACAAAACAAAGTTACTTTGACACATTGGATAACTTTGCTATTTCATGGATTCTGCTAGATTTCATCTATCAGCACAATAGCACTGCTACATACTTTCATGGAAGACTGAGCAGTGAGCCTTCTTCTGATCCAAATCCATGATAATGTCTTATTTAAAAAGTTAATAAATTTCCATGAAAGTATGTTGCAGTGCTATCTCTGATTGTAACATCATTATTTTTACACACCATTCTTATGCATTGAGCTTTATTATGATGATTATGTACCAATAAAAGTTTGCAATTTGAATGATTTGAAATAGTATCTGCCTGCAGCAATTTATTTAATGACACTTGTAGTTCTACTGAACACTTAGCAAGATATCCATTGATGGTTGGACAATACACAGCCACCAGTACTTTGACTTTTTTATGCAGCAAAGAAATTAGTGGAGGTGTTCTCCTTAATGCACATGTAATTTTAAAATCATGTTAAACACAGTGTCTTTTGCAGAATATTTGTTCTACACATAAGTCATTACCAAGGAATAAATTTAGGCCAGGCATCCTATATATAATACAAAAGTGTGTAAGAAGTACCAGAGGGTAAAATTTATCATTCATGAAATGAAAATTTAAATATGACAGCAAGATAGATACCCTCATCATTCTACAATTTAAATTATTGTTGATTTTTAGCAATAGAAATTATTGATAAAAAACAAAGCTAAATATTATGATTGATATTATCATATAAATAGTTTTTCTGTTAAACATTCTTCATTTAAATCTCAAATTCAACAGATAAATTTGTATCGTCAACATTAAACTAAGATCATATACACAAGAACTTTCATAAAAATTTTTATTTCATTAAAATACAAGGTTTTTAGCAAAGAAAAATAAGATTTGGGTAGTAAAAAAAAAAAAAAAAAAAAAAAAAAAAAAACCACTGTCTTTTGCAATAGTAATCTTCAGAAAGTTGGCATGTTAATGCAATATGAAATACAATATATATCACTATTACATTTTCATGCTAATAAGTTGGGCAATGTTTTAGACTCTGACCAGTCCTAGTTATAATTGTCATATTCAAAAATAAAATTGTATCTTACAACAAATCAATCAAATATTAAAAATATTTTACTCATTTGGGCAACATTAGCTCAATAGTTAAACTTTAAATTTAATATCAACATAAATTCACATACTTTGATTTTGAATTTTATGGATCATTTGGTATTAATAATAAAGTGATGTAGAAATTTTCATAATATAATTACACATAAGAAACAATATAAATAAATTAATAATAAAAATGACAATTTAAATTAACTATACTTTTTTATAAAAGCCAGTTTTTATGTGTGCTTCAGTATCCTGGAAAAACAAAAATTGAAATATAATACTTTTTAAAAAAATAATTTAATATATTCATTTATAATATTGCTATGTACATTTTGCTTCTCTTCATTTTGCATATACTTTACATAAGGTGAATAAATATCAAAAACCAAAATAAATAAAATTATCAAAAATACTGATATTTTAAAGGCAATAAATAAAAGTTAATAAATTGTGATGGAGGGCATATTAGCCATTGTGCTACATAGATTTTTGAACCCTTTTCCAACAATTCAGACTGCAAACTGTTTTTGATGAACCTTCTAAAATAGCTACAGTTTAAAAGTACACTGTAAGGTAGACAGGGTGAAAAGAGAATCTGATCATATAAAACTTTCTTGATGACACATTTAACACAAGACCCTGGTATGAATGCATCCACTAAAATATACCAATAATGTGCTAAAATTCCAGTAGTAAAAATCCAGCAGCTCCTATATGTGTAGTCCTGATTGGTTTCCAAACATCATGTTCATCTCTGAGAATTCCCTCATAACGTTGTTGTGCCAAGATCTCCAGCTACACCCATAGCCATGGAAAAAGTACATTGGTCAGTAAAAGGTGCTTAGAGAAGAGGTGACTAATAATTGATGCTGATTTCAGAAATGTCTGACGGATAAGGGAATTCATAACAGTTGGCATTACTGTCAACAAAGGTTTCTGAAATTATGGATTCCAACTTTTAATACAGAATAAGTTTTCTAAATGCTATTTATTTACATATTTAATTCAAAATTTAACAAAGAATGTAAATTTGTGAATTTCAGTGATATATATGGAAATTCTTATTTTTAATGATCATATTCCATAAAATATATAAAAATCTAAAAATAATTATTTCATAAAAATTTATACTGAAAAATATTTTGTAGAAAAAATTTAAATTATAAAGCATATTGATGATATAAATTATTTAAAAAAAAAATTCAGTAAATAAATTCTCATAATTTATATCAAGATACAGTATAGTGAAATAAAAATATTAATATGCTAAAAAAAATTATAGTTCCTATAATATTTTAAAAAGATCACAATTTTCATAAAATGTCAGCTTTTTTAAAATCTTCTATAAACATTCAATAACAAATCTTCTATGAACAAATCAATAAAATTTATACTTTAATTTTCTGCCTCATATATTTTAATTTGAACAACTAATTTTGCATATATGTAATAAAACTCTTAGTTGAGAAACTAAGAAATATACATACATAAGAGCAATTCTTTCATTCTATCTACATAACAGCAGTATTGATTAGCATTTAAATATGAATATAGAGAATTGAAAAGGCTTTAATAAATGTTGCTTAAACTTTCAAAGTACTCTTACAGACCTAATTATAAGAAATATCTTATATATTCCACAAAAATGAATTGGCATATTGAGGATTCATTGATAAATTTCATAAAAATATGAAAATTAAAATCTACAAGCATCATAACTTAGTATTTGATATTAATTGCTCATTAATAAATTAAGACAAGAAATATGTATTAAGGTGTTGAATTATTTTAGTTAAAAATTTATAAAAACAAATACTTCTTAACTTAATGAGGTGATAATATATAATATATTTTATGTCTAATTTCAATTGTTGAATAAAAAAGATCTTTAATGTAACATTTAAATGTTTTTAAATGCAAAAATCTGTGTTAATTCACATAAAATAATAAAGTCATATCTACAATAATATTTTGCATTTTGTTGATTTTTATATAGTTAACTGTTAAAAATCTTTTTTTAAAATAAAGAATGAATAACAAAATTTCAAATTTAGTTAAATGGATATTATAATATGTGGTAACAAATAAGCAAATGAAGTGAATAATAGAAATCTTAAATCTCAAATAATAGAATAGTGCAAATATTACTCAAATTTACTAACATCATTAGATTTCAATATAACCCTACACAAGAAAATTTTGCAGATCAATGAATTTAAAAATAAATTAATATGAAATTGAGTCAGGTTTTTATAAAAGTCACTAAGCCATTATAACTAGTGCAATATAATTTTTTTTCTATTTAACTAATTATTTTTTAATACATAAATGTAGATGTGTAACAATACATAAAAAAAAAATGTAACATAAGCACAATTTAAAATTTTTAATGAAAGTTTTTCAATAAAAACATTTATTACCACTTACTAAATCATATAAAAGTACACTATAAAAAAAAGAAAAATATAAATAAAATCAATAATTATTAAATAGATTTGAAGAACAAAAAAGTTAATTAAATGGATTTATTTTGTTGTAAAAATATGCAATGAAGTGAACCAAAACACTTTTAGATTTGAAAAATGTTAATCAAATTTATTAACAATATTAGATTTTGATATATATATATATAAGGAAATTTGTAGATCAAAGAATTTAAAATAAATTAAAATGAAATTGAGTTGGGTTTTTTATTAAAATTCAATAAACCATTATAACTAATGCAATAGAAATAATTTTTTCCTATTTAACTAGTTATTTTTAATGCATGTAAATGTATCCACATGTAACAATATATAAAAATGTACAGTAAAAAAATTTTTAAATAAAATTTTTCAGTAAAAACATTTATTTACCATTTACTGAATCATATATAATACACTATAAACAAAAATATAAAGTCAATATTTATTCTTATTTAATTAGCAGAGATATACATAAATTTGAAAGAGAAAAAAAAAAAAGTTACTTTAAAACAAATAAATATTGCTATTCTAAGAACTTGTTAAGCAATATATAAAAATGTAATTTAAAGCACAATTTAAAAATTTTTGTATTAAAATTTTTCAATAAAAGCATTTACTTACCATTTACTGAATCATATATAATATACTATAAAGGAACAAAAATATAAATTCAATATTTATGTTTAATAATTTAATTAACAGACCTGCATAAATTTGTAGAAAAAAAAAACAAGATTAATTTAAAAACAAATAAATGCTGCTATTCTAAGAATTTGTTAAGCAATGTATAAAAATGTAAATTAAAAATTTTTTTCATTAAAGTTTTTTAATAAAAACATTTACTTACCACTTATTGAATCATATATATACAATATAAATAACAAAAATTCATTATTTATTCTTAATAATTTAATTAATAAAGATATACATATAACTTAAGTATGCACAAAATATCTCAGCATTTACTAAAAAAAGACAAAAAGAACAATTCATTAAGAGAAAAAATACATCACAATATGTCATGTAATAAAATACAAGAGGAAGTATAATAAGTTAATAATACTAGAAGATTATTCAAAATTAAAAATATATATAACACAATGTTTGAAATTAATTAAATTTAGTTCTGTTTTTAGACAATTAGAAATTTTTCAAATCACAATTAGTAAACGTTTTTCAATAAGTAATTCAGCTGTGTTTATAAGGCAACATTTTAATATGAATATAAATAAGGTCTTAACAATTTAATGTTAATTTTCCTGAAATGGTAAAAAGAGATAAGTATTGATGCATCCTCTCAGTTTTACATAAAAAGTTAATGGCAGAGAAATTAAAAATGTAATTTTTCTCAACTTTTACTTACATTGATTTATATAAAATTCAATCCTGTGAAGACAATAATTTTTTAAGGATAATTATTTGACTTTTATTCACTCTTACTAAATAATAAATTACACTTACTAATTTGAGACAGATAATTCAGACAGCAGTAGTACACGTGGGTCTCCAGGTGTAAAAGGGAGAGGTTACCAGGTGTAATTGTTTTTTTTTTTTTTTTTTTTTTTGTGTGTGTGTGCCAAAAAAAAAAAAAAAAAAAAATGCGTGTTTTGACTATAAATGTGACTGTTTTTGAAGTGACGTTGATTGATCCGTCGATAGGGAGGGTTTCGGATTGACAAAAGGAATTCTCCCACTTTTTTTAATAGTTCCTGTGACCACATCGGAGAGACTTATGGCCGTACAAATTTGCCCAAAAAGTAAGACAAATTCTTATTTTTTTCAAAAACTCTTTATTTATTCTTCCAAATTTGTTTTTCATCGCCTTCAAGTAATCCCCGCCGGACACAATGCACTTATGCTAAAAAGTCATCAGCAGGGATAGCCTACAAAGCGTGCGGCGATTCACGTTGAATCCCTTCAATCGACTCAAAACGGAGTCCCCGGAGTGGTCTTTTGAGTTTAGGGAACAGCTAAGTCGCACGGTGTGAAAGGGTGGTTGGGGAACGATATGGGTTTCATTTTTGGCGAAAATGAAGAATCAATGCAGTGTGAGCTGGCGCATTCAGTGTTTTCGGTACCAATCGAGATTTAACGCGATAGAGGCCCAAAATGGAATTGACCGATCCTTTTGAAATTCCAACATCATCATCAAGGTCTCTAATTGTAAATCGACGGTTTGCAAGCACCAAAATTTTAATTTTTGGACGTGAACTTCATCGTTTTAGGTTGATGGTGTCGACCAGTGGGCTGTTCGTCATCAACGCGTTCTCTACCTTCTTTGAACTGTTTCTACCACTTCTAAACTTTTCTTTCCGATATAGGAATGCTCACCGAATGCCTTCTGCAACATTCTATACGTTTCCGCAAATAAAATTTAATGCAAGTTCTTCGCTCAATTAATTCAGGCATTTTCGAAAATCGCCGGAATCAGTTTTAGCGTCTCACAAAGCCAAGCGTAACTCAAGTACTAATGAATATTTTGCCGTCAAATTTCACACAGATGTCAAGGACAGTGCCAGCAATCTAAAAATGAAAAATTGAAATTCTATAAGCACCGGGAATTTTAAATTGAAAATTGGTCTTATTTTTGGACACAGTAGCATAACACGGGATTTGGATTGATAAAGCATATACAGAATTTTTTTAATTTGATTTTTTTTCGGCGTGATAAAAATTTTATTTTGATATAATATACTTTATCTCATTTTTTAAAAATTTTTATAAATAATTATTTCGTTAAATGACTTTTTTTCCTTCTTTTTATACATTTTATTTTTAATGTGATTTATTTGATCAATTTGTAATTTGTTAAAATTTCATTCTGTTTTAATTTAAAATCAATTTATAATTTTTCCCCAATATGAGAAAAATTTATATTGGTAAAGGAATGTTCTTTTTTTCTGAATGTGTTCAAAACAGAATTCCATGGAAAGTTAATTTTTTTATATAATTACAGTTTATTATAATTATTATATAATACATTACAGATTTAATAAATTTATCGAATTAATTTCCAGCTCCATTTAGTGTTTCATTCTTTAAATTTAGAATATTACAGAGACAATTCATTTTATGCTTGTGCTTTAATTCGAGCAAGCAAAATTATATAAAATCGGAAGAAAAGGAAACATAGACATAAACAACTGAAATTCTTTCAATTCATGTCGAGTAAATTTTGAATTTTAGGTTCCGAAAACAAATATTTTAATTAAAAAATTTTCCAATGATATTTCTTTCTATAAATTTATTATTCTATTTGTTAAATCGAAACTAAATTCTACTGATAATTTTTGTTGATATAAATTGCGATATTTTCGAAAATTTAGAAATGAGCACTACTTAGGCCAGTGGTGGTCAACCCGCGGACCGCCTTGAATATTTTTGCGGCCCGTGAGACTTATTACACTTCTAAAAAATATGTTTGTTTTATAATGGCCAAAGTAGTGAAAAACAATGCATTAAAAAATACATTATTTGTGCATCCATATATTCAAAAATTAACTGTCGAAATTTTGAGAAAAATTCTCTGAATTTTAAATAATATTCTTTACAATGCAAACAAATATCGCACTAATAAAATAAATATTTTTATGATTTCATTTTTAGTGTTATATATTTCTTTACAATGCGAGTTGAGTATCGTTATTATTATACATATTATCTCGAGTGCCCGCCCATAAGTTAGTTACACTGGACATACATGTAAGAATAATAGCAAACACAATAATAATAGCACATTATGTTTCAATTTTCACTGCAAAAAATATCTATAGTGGGTCTAAATCTAATATAGGGGTATATAATTTTATATGCGGCCCGCGAAGTTATGATGCATTTCCAACGTAGCCCGCAAGATCATTTGGGTTGGCCATCCCTGGCCTAGACTATGATTTAGAAAAACAATAATAATAAAAAAGTTACCTTTTACATAAATGTTCAATTTTCATTAATTCAGTTTATTAACCTTCATATAACTATTTTATTTCAAACTATTGTATACTTTTAAATATTCTTCATTATCCCACCATCCATTTTCACTTACATTTTATTTCTTTTACAATTCTGTCATGCACAGACTCCATAAGCTTTCTGTTGTAATTGTAATAAGCCTTGAATAATATTTACATTTTTTTTTTTTATTTAAATTTTCAACCAGAAAAGCAGTTATAACATGCTTTTCCAAGCTTGCTTATCAAAGCAAAATCTCTATGTATACAATTGATATTGAAGAGGATTGCATTATTTATCAGTTTTTATAAGTATTATCTGAAAAACATATTTTGATAAGTTTTCATAATTTAGCAAAAAATTTCTTTACTTCAACAAACTTTCCCCCTTTCTTATGAATATATATAGTTTTACAAAGTACTGCTGTAAAATGAAGTATAATTTATTAAATTTGGAAATATATATATAATTGAATATATTTTTGTATTGTTATATTGTTAAAATCAATCTCCAGAGATCTGTTATTAAAATTTTTCCGTAAAACCTATTCGAAAAATGTAAGCAAAATATCTGATTTATTAAAATTTCTTAACCTGGTTCTCTTTCGAATGAAAATACCGCAACGCTTTGCTCATTTAAATTAGAGGATAGCCAGTATTGTACATTATTTACAAACATTTTTGCTCATTTAAATTGGTGTATAGCCAGTATTGTACATTATTTACAAACATTTTTGCTCATTTAAATTGGTGTATAGCCAGTATTGCATTATTTACAAACATTTTTGCTCATTTAAATTTACAAACATTTTTGCTCATTTAAATTGGTGTATAGCCAGTATTGTACATTATTTACAAACATTTTTGCTCATTTAAATTGGTGGATATCCAGTATTGTACATTATTTACAAACATTTTTGCTCATTTAAATTGGTAGATACCCAGTATTGTATATTATTTACAAACATTTTTGCTCATTTAAATTGGTGGATATCCAGTATTGTACATTATTCACAAACATTTTTGCTCATTGTTGTTGTGCCTTCTCTATAAATGAAGCCCAACGAAGGTAACACGCTGGACAGCTCTGAACCATGCTTTAGTAAATTAATAATGAATTTCTATTAACTGGTCAAATCGTTAAGAAAAAATATTACTAATTAAGTGTTGAACAACGTTTGAATGAAGCAATTTATAGAAAACTAGCAGAACCAGGCATACGTTGTCCTGCAAAAAAAAAAAAAAAAATGTATTGTAGAAAATTATATATCGCGAATATATTCCCATATTCCAATATATGTGCACACTAATTTTCATGGATATCGTTTGAACAGTATATAAGATGAATTGCTGCAGCACATCTGGTGGCAAGTAACAATAAAGTGGATAGCGGGAACATATTTTAAATACTCAAATATATATTATTACCAATTTTCATAACGATTGGTTGAACGATATAAGTTGATACAACGCAGCACCACCTGTTGGTGACTTATAACAAATGGGATAGCATAAAAACATTCTCCATGTTTTGTCAAACACACAAAAAAATTTCATCAAAATCGGTCAAGCCGTTTAGGAGTTCAGTGAGAAACACACGAACAGAAAAACCCAGTTACAGAACTACCTACCCTGCCCAATTGTGAATCTAAACATCGTTAGATCCATCTTTGTTTATTAAAATTTTTTTTTAATATAAAAAATTCAAACTAATAATAATAAATAATTTTCATTAATAAAGGAAGATAGCACTCAACAAAAATGTTTATGAAAGATATCGGAAGTATTAAAAATACTGACATGCTTAAAATATGAAAACAAGATTGCAGAATGAAAAATTACATGCCAGATGATAATAATAATAATAATAAGGAAAAAAGGAAAATCAAAAATCATGAATAAAAAAAAAAAAAAAAAAAAAAGGAAAATCAAAAATCATGAATAATATACTCTACTTTAAACATTATCTGGTATATAATTTTTCATTCTGCAATCTTCTTGTTTTCGACATTCTAAACATGTCAGAATTTTTAATACTTCCGATATCTTTCATAAACATTTTTGTTGAGTGCTAAACCTTATCGAGTTTTTACTCTGGATAATGCAATGATGTAATATATATCAATCCAACCGATATTTCTGAGTTATCATAACTGAGGATACCATTAATATACGAGTTATTAAGTAATTCAAGCAAATAAGATATGACAGACTAATAAAACTATTAATAATTTCAAGACAACAAAATATAACTTTTCTAAAATATTTTGAATTCAAACACAATGAACAAAAAAATTCCTTATACACAACGAGTTTCAATTTTGAGGAAAATCACAACTATGTTAATTAAATCTTGTTATAAGAAAAATATGAAAACGAAAATTTTTGGTTTAAAAGTTTGAAAATGGCTTATCTATAATTTTAACTTGTAAAGCAGCTTGAAACCCTTTTGATGGGAAATAGAGAAGAGATACTGTTTAGAATATAAGAAAATATACTACCTTTAGCCAGGACCGGATTTTCTTATAGGCTAACTAGGCTTCAGCCTAGGGCGTCAAGATCAAGGGGGCCTACATTCAAATTGCTAACAAAATTAGAATTGCACTATTCTAAAAACAATAAGCACTAAATCGAAAATAAAGAGAAATTCTACACATATGATTAATAAAAAAACATAAAAATGTATTGGTTAAGAACAACGCGTTCGACTCATTGGGTCTGTTCGTTTGTATACTAGATTGCACCAAAGTATAGTTCATATGTTCACTGATTGCTATGGCAAATATTGACGTGTTTTATGCTACTAAGCTCTGGTTTGTTTTTGCTTAGCTCTGGTTTGTACAAACTTAAAAATGGGAGATGAAAGGGCCTCATAAGTGGAATAGCCTAGGGCCTCTTTTCTTCTAAATCCGGCCCTGCCTTTAGCTGAATATATATACAAAACAGACGTCGTTGCGATCTCAAAAACAATCACAAACTTTGTACCAGGTCAACTCTTGATTTCAAACATAATATGCCAGGAACGCTGTTGATCCGATTTGCCACGGCGGCTTTCTATTTGGAGTTACTATACATCAGAACAGCTTTCAACTATATGCAAAAATGGATTTCATCTTTCAGGACATCAATTACATGTCAGGGTGATTTTTCCAACTTTCTGTATCAAATTGATTCATAGATAGATACTTGGTATATTAGAGTGCTGTTGGTGTTGTAACGTCTCAGCTTATATTACACCTAAAACGGCTTCAAGAAGAGAGTCACTTTCAGGTTTATTGGAAAACTTTAATTTTTATTTACAAGCATTATATATATATAATAAACTCTGGGTAATTATACAAAGAAGTCAAAAATTAGAAATCAAATTTGATCACAAGTGCACGATTAAATCTCAAGTACAGTTCACTCCAAGGTCAGAGTTTCTCAGAGTTATCGAGTCTACGTCCAATCTAATTGCCTGGTCTGCGACAGACTTTAATTATCACATGGCGCGATACACTAGATCACAAGGGGTTCACTTTGAAAAACAGGCAGAAACTCCGGCCTATTCACTTGGCGAAAAAAGAGAAACAAGACTTTTGGGCCACTCATCGCAAAACTCTCTCTCCTCTTCACCAAAACTTCCCTTTTTAGACCATCAATCAATAGGGGGAGGGAATCAGCTTCCCTCATTTCTCATTGAAGTAGACATTTCACATGGTCGATCACTAATCACGATAAAACTACTCATGGTGTAGTCCATATTCAATCCGACCTGTGAAAGTGTCGCAGACATTCGCGAAATTTGAGTCTCATTATACGACATATCGAAATATAAAAATTGATGTCTGGTATAAGGACTAGCTTCTCTCATACTAATAATGCTAATATTAAAAACAACTATTTTGTAGTCACATCTAATTTTTGAGTTACAAGATATTGAAGTGTAAACAATTTTTTATCCAATAATCTTGCATATATCTCTATGGAAGATAAAAATGATTTATGATAATGAAATTTTAAAATATATATATATATGTATTAAAATATGTATATATATATATATTGTTATAAGGAGTAAATTGAGGGATTCTAGAAATTACAGTAGTTATATAATTAAAACCCTATTATACTTAAAATATACTTCATTATATTTTTAATATACTTAAAAATTTTATTTCATTAAAAAGGGTTTTTTAGCAAGAAAAATAAGATTGGGGTAGTAAAAAAAAAAAAAAAAAAAAGAAGCACCATGCTTTTGCAATTGTAACCTATAGAAAATTGACATGTTAATGCAATGCAAAAATACAACATATATCACAAATTTCATGCTAACAAGTTCGGCAATACTTTAGACTTCTGGATAGTACTAATTATAATTGTCATATTATTAAAAAATAATATTGTTTCTTGCAACAAATCAATCAAATAAAACTAGATTAAAATTATAAAAATATTACTTTTATTTGTTTAAAGTTTAAAAAAAAAAAAAAAGAAAAAAAAAAAAAAAAAAGCTGCCTCAGGCAGTGTGATGGCTGATTTAAGCTGAGTATATCCATGATTTATTGTTAATTATTATATTTTAGAAACATAAAAATAAATAATTTTACAAATAAATTTATGTAATAGGGAAGGAATAATCCAAAATCTATGAAGTTTAGGTTAAAGTGTAACCTACTTTTTTAAACTGAAATGACTAAAGTTTTAATGCATGGAAGTTTAACGATTAAAATTGTGAATGTTAAAAATTGCAAACTAAAATTATTTTTTAAAATTATGATAATTAAGAATTTCAGATTTTAAACAGTATGTACGAAAAGAAATATATGTTTAATTAATATAACATCATATTGAATATTTTCAATTCCTTTTGCTGCCTTACATCTTTTTTTTGTAATAATTCATAGATGTCTATGGTAAAATTTATAGATAAGAAATAATGTCTGTAAAATCAAATAAATATTTGCATTGTATTAAAAATATAAAAACATTGAAAAAAAAAAAAAAAAAAAAAAAAAAAGACATTCACAAAATCATAAATTTACTAGAACAAACTGGAAAATATATTATTAACGGTTTTTCTTTGTATTTGCAAAAATAAATTATGATTACAAAAAACTTGATTAATGTATAATATATTTTAAGCAAATAGGTTCAATATGTAGAAAGTTTATATTTCTATATAGTTTGACAATTAATAATTTATTGTCAATAAAAATTTGACATGATCAATATAACTTAAAAAAAATATTCCTCATTTGGGCAACATTAGCTAATTACTTTAACTTTAAATATAATAATAACATAAATTCACTTACTTTGATTTTGAACAGTAAGTGACTATTTTGTAATAATTAAAGTGATATAGAAATTTCACAATATAATTACTCAAATGAAACAATATAAATAAATTAATAATAAAAAATACATAATTGCAATTAACTATCCTTTTTTTCCCCTTAATAAAAGCTAGTTTTTATGTGTGCTTCAATAACACGGAGAACAGAAATTGAAATAGAATATATTTAAAAATAATTTAATGAATTTATTTATAATATTATTGTATACATTTTGATTCTCTTTCATTTTGCACATATTTTACATAAGGTGAATAAATATCGAAACCAAATGAAATAAAATTATCAAAAAATACTCGATACTTTAAGGGCAATAAATAAAAGTTAATAAATTGTGCTGGAGGCCATATTAGCCATTCTGCTACATAGATTTTTGAACCCTTTTCCAACAATTCACACTGTAACTGTTTTGATGAACCTTCTAAAATAGCTACAGTCCCAAAGTACACTGTTAGGTTGATAGGTGAAAAGAGAATCTGATCATATAAAACTTTTTTGATGACACATCTAACACCAGATCCTGGTATAAATGCATCTACTAAAATATACCAATAATGTGATAAAACTCCAGTAGTAAGTCCAGCAGCTCCCATATGTGTAGTCCTGATTGGTTTCCAAACATCTTGTTCATCTCTGAGAATTTCATAATGTTGTTGTACAAGATCTCCAGCTACACCCATAGCCATGGAAAAAGTAGCATTGGTCAGTAAAAGGTGCTTAGAGAAGAGGTGACTAATAATTGATGTGGATTTCTGGAATGTCTGTCGGATAAGGGAATTCATAACTGTTGCCATTATTACCAACAAAGGTTTCTGAAATTATGGAGTCCAACTATTAAAATACAATAAATTTTTCAAATGCCAATTATTTACATAATTTATATGCAAAATTTAACAAATAATGTAAAATTGTTGATTTCAGTGATATATATGGAAATTCTTTCTTTTATTATTAAATTCCATAAAATATATAAAATCTAAAATATTTATTTCATAAAATTGGTATTGAATGATTTTGCAGAAAAATTCAAATATGAAGGATATTATTTTGATGATATAAATTGCTAAAAAAAAAATTAATAATTAAATTCCTCTTTTTTCTCTAAAAAAAATTATATTAAAAACAGTATACTGAAATAGAATATTAATATGCTAAAACCGATAGTTCATGTAATAAAAAATTTAAAAGATCCCAATTTTCATAAAATTGTTAGCTTTTTAAAAATCCTCTATAAATATTGAAATCAACAAAATGTATACTTTAATTTTCTGTCTCATATATTTTTAATTTGAAAAACTAGTTTTGCATGCATATACAAAAAATTCTTAGTTAAACAACTAAGAAATACACATACATAAGAGAATTATTAATTATAAAAAATATTTTACTACCCACAAAAATTAATTAGCATATATTAAAGATTCATTGATAAATTATGTAATAAATATGAAAAATTGTTAAATAAAATCTATAAACATCATAACTTAGTATTTGATATTAATTGTTCATTAATAAAACAAGAAATTTGTTTTAATCTATTGAATTATTTTATTTAAAATTTATAAAAATGAATACTGTTTAGCATAATGAGTTGATAATATAGACCTAAATTTTATGTTAATTTCAATTGTTGCAAAAAAGAAGAAAAAAAAAAAAAAAATCTGCAATGTAATATATAAATGTTTTTAAATGCAAAAATCTGTGTTAAGAGTCATATAAAATAATAAAGTCATATTTACAACAATACTTTATACTTTATTGATTTTTATACAATTAACTGTTAAATTTTTTTATAAAATAATAGTTGAATAACAAAACAAAATAAAACTTCAAATTTTAATTAAATGGATTTATTATATGGAAAAAATATGCAATGAAGTGAATAACAAACACTTTTAGATGTGAAAACATTATTCAAATTTACTAACGACATTAGATTTCAATATACTGAAATATAAAAAAATTTGCAGAAAGAATTTAAAAATAAATTAAAATGAAATTGTGGCAGGTTTTTATAAAAATTAACAAAACCATTATAACCAATGCAATAGAAATAAATTTTTTACTAATTAATAAGCTATTTTTAATATATAAATGTGGATTTGCAACAATATATAAAAAAATGTAACTTAAAGAATAATTTAAAATTTTTTCAATAAAAACATTTACTTACCACTTATTGAATCATATATAATATACTATAAAAACTATAAAAAAAAAAAAAATATAAATTCAATATTTATTTTTTTTTAATTAAATAACTTTGAAGAAAAAAAAGGACAAGATTAATTTAAAACAAATAAATGTTGCTATTCTAAGAATTTGTTTAAAAAAAAAACACATCACAATACATATAAATATATATAACTTAAGTACGCATAAAATACATCAGCATTTACTAAAACAAGACAAAAGGAACAATTCATTGATAGGAAAAAAATATATATATATCACATTATGCCATACAATAAAATACAAAGAGAAAGAAGTATAATGAAGTTACTAATACTAGAAGCATATTCAAAATCAGAGCCATGCTTCAGGACCATGTTTTTCTTTAATAAGCATCATTTTGTCAAGAACTTTGCCATTTTGGTCATCAGATACTTGCTCCATATACAAATGAGTATTGTTAATGATCATTAAACGAGTATAACCATAGTCAGAAAACCTTGCAGCACTCCAATCTGCTGGATCTTTCACAAATGGATCAAGCTTTTCTTGACAACCTGCAGACCCAGTTATAATATGAACAGGTGCTTTAGGATTAGTGTATGGGGCATCATAGCTGCCATTGTAAACTTTTTGATCATACAATGGCCACATTCTTTCATACAAGTGTTCATGAGCCCACAATTCCAAATCTACTCCGTATTTATAAAATAGGTCTTCTAAGCCATAAGCATGAAGAAGAGGCAGTCCTTTCCTTATAATGCTCTCTCTGAGCTTACAATCATCAGTATCATCGGTACTACAATACATAGGTCGATGTCCCATAGTTATGATCCATGGCCTTTTGCTCTATTTTCAGGAAGTGTTGCTTTTTTCAAATCATTTTCCAGCCATTCATATTGGTGAGCAATCTGGGTCCAGCCATACCATACATAGAAATAAAATTCAGTAGAGAAAGCAATGATGTGAGCAGGTCCAATATCAAAACTATAGAAATGATTATTTATATTTCCATCAAGGTTCATCATGCTGAATCTGTTCACATAATTTGAAAAATTATAGGCTTGTTCATGGTTGCCAACACATACTTGATATGGTAAATAAGCAGCAATTGTTTCAATTTGCCTCATGAATTCATCTCCAATTGCAGCATTCTCAGAGTCCAAATTGTAAGCCATATCTCCAACATGCAGAAGTGCATCATACATGCCTTTCTGGACTTCTTCCTGTATACGAGGTAGGGATTGGGCATTGTAATTACCTAAATCTCCATATACAACAAGTCTCGGACTCCAATTTGTACCATTCTGCATTGCAGTAAACCAATACACAGCGCTCCATCCGTCTGTACTACCACAATGATAAACATATTCAGTACCTGGTACTAAATCCGTCAACAAAACTCTATGAATGTATAAAACACGAGCTTGCGATCCACCATCGACAAACTTTGTTACATAACCAGTTTTTACTTGATTTAATTTGATTTTGCCATATTCAACTGTGGATGTATTAGTGGGATCCATAGTGGTCCATGTCACCATCATTTCAGTCGGATTTTTTCCTAATGACAAATGAATTTGTTCTGGTTGAGTATTCAAAACAGCATATATGCATTGAGCATATAAACAAACACAAACAGCTGCAAAAAGCAGAGTATTTAAGAGCCGCATTTTCACTTTGTTTTACTAACTTTCGCCTTCAAGAAGACTGAATAGCTCTGATGTCTCTGACAATTGTTTATAAATAAATGAAAACTGTCCATAAAAATAACGCGCCAGTCTGATAGCAACTTAGTCACGAGGTATAAGGAAGGACGAATAGGATGTGAGAAAATATACAACTATCTTACATAACAATTCCCTAGCGATATGTAGATGTACTCGTATATTTTTCCTTTCTTGAAAAACAAATTATGCACATTATTCATGAAAAAAAAAATAATAATGCATTCAAAGAATCGCAAGTATTACCTATTTTTCATAAAATTCTCAGAAGCGAAGTGTTGCAACCTTTCTACATCACCTAAATACTACAACCAATGCAAAAGTTTGTTGTGTTTGATCAGAAAAGTACGGTTGTAGTTATTTGAGAATTCGGTGTAATTACCGGCTGACGCACTACTGGTAAAGTGAAAAATGAAAATAATTATGACGTATAAAAAGGATTTTGAAAGCTACTAAAGAATAACTTGTGAATCATAAGTATAATTTTATATCGCGTTTGTTGTAATTTTAATGCAAACATTAAGCTTTTAAAGAAATTATTTTACGAAAAGTGTTTGATTGGTGAAAGTATATTTAAAATCAGTCACATCCATCAAATTGAAATGTATCTTTCATTGATAACTAAACACTTAATTACGGTAGAGTAATTGGTTCAAAATTCTGCATTAACATCCCCATTTTTCCAAATGAACCGTTTTTAAACGTTGAAGATACATATATAGGTTAATGCTGTTCAAATTTGTCCACAAAACAAAATCACAATTAAAATTAAAAAATGAAGAATTAAGAAATGATGAATTTAATTTTCCTCTTGTAATCTTACTCATGGACCAGTGGGATTTTTTTAGGGAGGGACAGGTGTATCAGCAAGTGATTTGAAAAGAATTCATTTTCCACTGATATTCCTCGTTTGAATGATAGGATATTCAATCATTGTATTGAAAAATAAATTGACTCGGTACGGATTACGACAAAGGATTTTCAAAAATTGGTATGGATATTTCCGTGTTTTCTACTGTATGAAGTACGTGCCAACTGTAGAGAGTTTTTCTTTGAATGTTGTTTTGAAAAATATAACAATCTTTCGAAAAAACCGTGTGTTTCATAGTTCTGCAAATGCTCACAAGCGCGACTGCCCCCACCTGAAAACACTAATCAACGCAGGAAAGAAAAAAAACATTGCTTTACTAATTACCTTGAATATTTTTTTTGCAGATTTCTTTATTAGGTTATTAAAGTCTGTTATCTATTAGAAGGAGGAAAAAGTTGGTTGATGAATAAAAATAAAGGCCAGATTATTTTTCCATTTAAGTTTAATAAGAAAATTTTACCCATTTATGTTTTATGATATAATATAAATCATAATCAATGCATAAGTCCTTTATGTTTTAAGGGGGAAAAAAAACACTCAAAAAATTGCTATGCAATTTTTTTTTTCTTTCGCATTTTAGCTACGACTTGATGATCACTATAAAATGATTTATATAAATTTTAGTTGTTTTTATTTTTATGATTCCATGGGTTGAGCATGTAAGTTGGGAATTTATAGCATGGATTCATTGCTATCCCATTATTTTAATTCTTTTCGGCACACTATTGGGAGTGTTTGCCAAAAATGGTTTGCTCTTCTGCCACTTTTTTGTTCCAATAAATAATTTTAAAACAAGATGAAATGAGCTGGGGAAAATGTTTTGTGTAGTTAAAAATAAATAAGTTCTGGTTCAGACATGTCAGATTTAATTCGGATTTCCGTAGGTTTAAGAAATTTGGAAATATTTGTGTTTTACATAACAACAATGTCATTACCATACCACTTTATGTCACATTTAGGCTATCTTTATTTCATTATCTTTTATATGTAAGACAAGAGATATGTTTGTTAGTTTATCAATATTTTCTAAAACTTAAAAATGTTAGTACTTAGACGAAGGGGCGGGGAGTCGGCCAAAGAATTTTCTGATTTCTTATTCCCGACTGCTGATTCAATTTTTACAGCAATTTCCGTCATCTAACTCTTTTTCCATAATTTTATGTGCTATGATCCTTCACTAATGGATTTAGAAAATTTGTGATATAAATTTAATGTCGTTTATTGAGCTCAGTTTTTTTTATAACAAAGTATTTTTTACTACTTTAAAGGCGCAGTGTTTACATCATTTTAAAAGTCATTTTTGTATACTAAATAAATTTATGAAAAATTCACATATGTTATAAAAATAACAATACCAAATTAACAGTTATCAAAATATTATAAAAAGGCTTAAAAAATAATACTTTAAGCACAAAGATGTAATAGTCTTATTTTTTCCTTAATAATAAAAGAGCTTCTATAAGATTTTCTTTCATTGTTTATTGAAGAGGTTATGAAACTTTTTTTTTTTATGAGCCACAGTGCTGAGAAAAGTCAACACTTACTTGGTAAGCTAAGTCAGGTAAGCTTTGTCAGCAGTTAAGTAAGCAGAAACTGTCTTTGTTACTGGGTGTATTATTGAAGGACAAAATTAAATGGCCACCTTCAGACTTAATTTTAACATTAATACCTAGAATTTTGGAAAAGTAAAAGCAAAAAAGAACTTGATATGGGATTTTTAAATCGATCCCATCTAAAATGTTGGACCCCTCCACTTTAACTTGAATTATTGTTTTATAATCTGGCGCCTAGTCAAACATTTATGAAAAAACCTTAATTAAAATACATAATTAAGGTTTTTCATAAATTTTCATAAAACTTTATTTATTTATTAATTATTATTATTATTTTTTTAAATAATTTTTTTTAATTATAATTTTCAATACATGCACAATACATCTAATAATATTTACTTATATTTGTTTGTATGTATTTGCTTTTATATTGAATACTTTTTTAAATATACAGTAATTTATTAATTATAAGAAAAACATAAGGTTTACATTTGTGAAATTATTATAACTAAGTTAATCAATATTTATAATTTTAAAAAAGAGTGCATTTGATAAAAATGTATTATTTTCAATTTTTGCTAATAATTTAATTTTCTTTAAAATTATTTTAACTTATGTTCAAGTTTCATTAGTGAAAATTGCTATTTTTTAATAAAATATTTTTTAGATGATGTCAGCGATCTTAATTTCTGAGAATCTTTCTAAAAATCTCTCTATCTTTCTAAATCCTTCTAATAGCATCAGAATGATATGTCAACACTGTCTTTAACTGTAAAGAATAATAGATATTTTTCAATATACATTTCTAAGCAGGAGAATACAACTAAATTAATAAATTAAAATATTATTGTGAAAAATTATTATAAATTAAAATATTATAATAAGGTTAAAATATTTATTAAAATATTTATATTATTAAAAAGTGATTATTAAAAAGCAGGTCCCCATTTTTAAATCTATCTATTGAAAAGTTGCTAAGTTTCCAATTTGCATTCTTTTTCTCTGAAAGAATCACAATTTTTGTATGTAGAAATTAAATAAAATAATGTAGCTATTATTTATTTTAAAATTAAGTAATATTATTTAGTAATTAAAAGAAACAGAAATAAACGAGGTAAGAAAATGCATAAAAAAAAAAAAAAGGAAATTCATAATAAAATTTAATTTTTCTACTTTATGCAAAAGCATATAAATAAATGCATTTTGTATATTCATTTTGAATATGTTTACTTACGATTTTTTACAGTGAAACTTTAGCAAACTTCAGAAACGATTTTCATCTAAAAATAATAATAAGCAAAATCTGTTCCTTTACTCTTATGATTCAGAATCTCGAATTAATAAAAATGGTCACATGAGTTCTTTCTCAACTTGACTAACGATTCTATTGTTCTAAAAGTGGAGATTCGCTCATCATTCCAACGAAATTCGCAAAGGTGAAAATTTATTTTTCTTCGAACAATTTCCATGGAATTTTGTACGTGTTTTTTATATGTTTCACAACATCGTTTTGACTATTAGTTTTTGGTATGACAAAAATGTTAATAAATTATGTTTAATTTTTTAATGTTGTAGTCTTGAAGATTTAGATAAAATAAAATATTTTTTTAAATGGCGATCGTAAATAATTTTTTTACTGAAATCATTCTGCAGATTTTTGAGAATTGGTGATTAATAAGAATACAAGAAACAAAAATAAAAATGTTCTTAAAGATATGCATTAAAATATATACATCGAATTATGTTATACATACATATTTATTATTAAGTAAAATTTATTATTAGTAGCCCAGTAGTAACTGAAAACTTTTAATTATTTTTATTAAATTTTTCTGTTTTACATTTTTGTTTATGTTTATATATATATATATATATAAACATAAACAAGAAAACACATTTGTATATATTGGTTTTCATATATTTTTGCAAATAATATTTCTTTTTTAAACCTATGCGATGAATTATGAAATTCAAATTTATTTTTTAAACAGGTTCATAATTTATATATTTTTATAATAGTTTATTTTGTCATAAATATGAAACCTCAGTTAAAATCTTTTCAGTTTGTATTAAAAGTAATTGAAATTCTGTCAATTATTTGCTTAAGAAAAGAGGCATATTAACATGCACGTGTAAAATTTTTTCTGGAATTAATTTTTAATTAAAATGTGTTCAATAAAGCTTTGAAGCCATCTTTGAAATAGTTTTTAATTGACTCGTATTTCGTCATTAAATAATCAACAAAATTTTATAAAAGATTTACTTTAAAATTTCAATTAATTTTTAATGTAGAACTATAATTATAGTTTTTCTTAAACAATCATATTTGTTGTCTTTTTTTTTTTTCTGGTAATATTTTTTTGGTTTAAAGAGTTTTGTTTAATTACAACTTTTTTTTTTTTGTCTGAAAACTAAATGTTTATTTTAAAATAATTATAATTTTCAAATAAAAATTAATTTGTGACATTTTATATATCACTGAAGATTTTTGCAAGGAAAGCAGTTTCATTAAAATTTCTTAATTAACATAGAAAATTATTCGTTATATATTATTCGTTAAATATAAATTCGTTCATTTTCGTTATAAATAAAATTCATTCGTTATGAAAATAAGAGTATATAATTATACTTTGTCAAAACAATTTAAGTGAAGAACAATAAAACAAATTTTTAAAAAAGTATTTTAAATTAATTTTTAATGTAGAGCTATAATTATAGTCTTTTTGAACAATCATATTTGCTGGCTTTTTTTTTTTGGTAACATTTTTAGTTTAATGAGTTTTGTTTAATAACACATTTTTTTCTCTGCAAATTAAATGCTTATTTAAAAATAATTACAATTTTTCAAATAAGAATTAATTTTTGACATTTTATAGCATTGAAGATTTTTAAGGAAAGCATTTTCATTAAAATTTCTTAATTAACATAGGAAAATTAAAATTCGTTATATATTATTCGTGCGTTATATTCGTTAAATATAAATTCGTTCGTTTTCGTTATATATAAAATTCGTTTGTTTTCATTATAAATTTGTTATATAAAATTCGTTTGTTATGAAAATAAAAGTTCGTCAAGTATATAATTATACGTTAAAACTATTTAAGTGCAGAAAAATAAAACAAATTTTTTTTTAGTTTTGTAATGAAAGAATTTGGTAGATTTTAAAATTTTATAAATGGATAAGATTAAAAGTAATGGATTTTAGAACACATTGTTCACTTAAATAAATTTAATTTATAAGAAATTAGAAATGAAATTTTATATTAAAAATAGATAATATGCTTTTAAAATTAAGAAAAGATTTTGATTTAAATAGATTTACTGAATCATTTCTAACTTTTGAATGAATATAATGTTTGTTAAAATAAATATACAAGTAAGTTTAAATTATGAATAATTTAATATGCATTGTGTGTATATTAAAATAATATAAATACTTTTATTTTATTTATTATGGTTTTGTTATTTTTTTTTTTTTTAAATTTCACGTTACATTAAGTTTTTTTTTATTAGCATGTTTTATTTTAAATGCATTATTTTTACAATAAAGTTTTGTTGTGTAACGATTTAAAAAAATTGTACACAGTTTTTTTTAAACTAATATGAAAAGAAACACACAAAGACTTAAAACAAAAGATTTATTAAATTTTCTTACAAAAACAGCGTTAATACACATAAGTTATTGCTCATATGTTGGGTTTAGTGACTCTTATACAAATACCATAGTCTAAAATAAACAATTTGAAACAACTTTCTGACAGAAAATTGAGTGTTTAAGGCCTATAAAAACATAAGATCCAGAGCCGTAATGACTAGAAGAGAAAGAGAAAAACCACATAAACATTTTATTTTCGAACAAATAGGTTTGAAAGATAGAGAAACTAAAACGAATTTCATAAAAGACCTGAAAACAAAAATAGACAACTAAAATAATTTAGTGTATTGTATTAAAAATTAATCATAGCCTTCAAAAAAGGTGTTTATTTATAAAATTTAAAAAAAATTATGAATTTAAATTGAGATTTCTTAACTCTAAAATTATTATGATAAATAAATATGAGTGTCATTTATGTCAAGGTTTTGTGCAAACTGGTTTTTATCACGTAGGTTAACAAAGCATATTTAATCTTAAACAGATAAAATTGATAACCTGAATCCCTTTATTTTAAATTGATAAATCAGATAGAGTTATTCTAACATTAGGATTACATATTGAGTTGTTGAAATCCTTTTAGTGATATTGTAACACAATTTATAATCATGACAACATTCGCAATAATTTTGAAAATGGTGATATATTCATGATCAAATCATTCTTTTATAAGATAGTTTTACATTATTTTTTTTTCAAATTTTGTAAGAATATTGTAAATAAGTATTGGTCCCTTACAAATTAGTGAAAATATTAATTTCTTTTGTTTTAATTATAGTTTACTAATTTATGTTTCAATAATACAATAATCAAACAATAATTGAACATTGTAATGACAAAATGCGGTTATTGATTCACATAATGCAAAAGTCTTATTGTAATCAAACTGCATTCATTTTTGAAATTTATTTTGAAGTACTAAAATGATTTTATTCTATGTTAAAGGGAATATTATGAGAATAAAATAAATCCAATGAATTTAGAAAGAAAATAAAATCTGGATTTTTTGATAAATTAACGAAAATATTAATTTCTTTGTTTTAATTATAGTTTATTAATTTATGTTTCAATAACGAAAGCTACAATAATCGAACATTGTAATGACAAAATGCGATTATTGATTAACATTCTGTAAAAATCGTATTGTAATCAAATTGTATTCATTTTGAAATTTATTTTGAAGTACTAAAATGATTTCATTATATGTTAAAAGTAATATTATCAGAATAAAATAAACCCAACGCATTTAGAAAGAAAATAAAACTGTTTTAAATGGATTATTGCAGTCATGTGCAGTGACAAAAGTAAACATATTTTTCGAAAGGCGAATTCTTCTTCTATTGAATAATCGATTAAAAATCATATTTGGACAGCTTTTAGAATCTCGTGACATCCCATAACTGTCACGGAAATATAATGACATTTTCCTTCTATGAGAAGTCGTGAAATCCTTACTTGGTCAACAAAATGAATAAAAATATCAGGCAGTGGCAGTGTCTGCAGGTAATTGCACTTTATAATAAAAATCAATTGAAAAATGTATAGATAAAAAATGCATATAAACACATTAAAATGGCAGTTTTAAGAGCTGAAAATTGAGAAAATGCATTTTCCTTCTTATATATATCCATATTTATTTCTTAGTCCAAATTTTGCTAAGAAATGCTAAAAAAAAAAAAAAAAAAAAAAAAAAAAAAAAAATAGTTTATCTAATTTAAAAATACATTAAAGTGGAGCAGCATTTAATTTAATAATAAAATAAATTTTTAAATTTGATGAAAAACAGAAATTTGGTTGAAGTTGCAATTCTTCAAGAACTTAATTTGTAAAAGACAAACAAGAACAAAATAAGTGCGAATATTTTTGAGAATAATCTTTGAGCCAGAAAAAAAACCCACAAAAGTTTTACTTTTACTGTTATTTTCAAGTTTTTGAAAATAATCAAATAAAAGATGGTTATGGTATTTAAATACTGAAAGATCTTTTCTTTAATTCTGTAATGTTTTTATTCATTTTATATTGAACACACAAGTATGCATGTAAAACTGAAATTTGGTTGAAGTTGTAATTCTTCAAGAACTGACCTTGAAAAAGACCAACAAGAACAAAATAAATGTGAATATATTTGCAAATAATTTTTGAGCCACAAAAAAAAAAAAAAGTTTTATGTAACGTTTTTGAAAATAATCAAATAAAAAATGATTACGTTATTTAAATATTGAAAGACCTTTTTTTTTACATTCTCTAACATTTTTATTCATTTTATATTGAACACACATGTATACATGTAAAATAGAAATTTGGTTGAAGTTGTAATTCTTCAAGAACTGAATTTGAAAAGACAAACAAGAACAAAATAAATGCGGATATTTTTGAGAATAATCTTTGAGCCAGAAAAAAAACACACACAAAGGTTTACGTAACGGTTTTGAAAGTAAAAAAATGATTACATTATTTAAATACTGAAAGACATGTTTTTACATTTTGTGATATTTTTATTCATTTTATCGCACATATGCAGTATCTCACAAAATTCAATATTATAATGGTACTTACGTATTAACGGTACCTTGGCGACAGTTTTCCAATAAAGAGCACACGCGCCAACCGCAGCTACAGATTTGGCGCCAATCTACACTTAAAATTTTTGTTCCAAATAATAAAATATATATGAAACACTTCATTTAAAATCAAAACGCTTTCAAAATATTTTTATTCCAAATAATAAAGATTGGCGACACTTAAAAACCGCCAAGTTCTGTCGCCAAGGTATCGTTAATACGTAAGTACCATTATTTCTATAAATATGAATTTTTTTAGAATTATACAACACCCAAGTTTAAAATAATAACAAAAATTTAAGAGACGATGTAGCAAACAATTATATCTTTTGGAGAAAAGTTAAAAAAAAAAAATTCTGGATAAAAAGTAGTTTCAAATGTTTTTCTTAAGGACTATGTATCACAATCATAATAATCAATACAAGGGATTAGTTTAGCACGACCGTCTAGTCGCTCGACCTGCACCGTCTAGTCGTTCAACCTTGTATATAATCAATAACGAGTTTAAACAAACTCCCCACACTTTTTATACCTGCCTACGCCATGTTTAAACCGTCGATAAGATCCATTGCATAGTAAAATTGACATTTGCATATTTAAATTATGGCAAATAATAATAAGAACGATAAGTATGATGGTAAAACAATTGCTTTCCTTACTCAAAAGATGAAAGCAATGTTTTGTTATTTTTGCCACATATTTCCTGAGAAGAAACATTATCAAATTAACAATTTGTATACCATACAATGAATGCTATCAAGAGAATATATAGTGTAATGCCACAGTGCCAGCTGTGCCGTAAAAAAAAAGTAATTTACAGTATTGTATATAACTATTTAAAAATGTACATTCAAGAAATTTATACAATTTTTTTTTATTATTATTGTGAAATGCATTTCAGTTAAATTTGTTTTCATCTAAAACATTTTTAAATAAATATGAGTTCTGTAAATAATCCATTCACACGTATATCATTTAAAAACAACAATATATTTTTTGAGTTGAATATATTTTTTATACGTAAAAAGTAATGCCCATTAATTAGTACACGAATAACATACATTTATAAGAAATAAATATAAATTTTATAAGTCATATACATTTGCTTTACATAGATATTTATTAATTTTTTTAAATACTGAGTTTTATTTCTGTATAATAACCAATAAATAGTGTTATCAATAAATTAAATTTGTGTGAATCGTATTGATTTTTGTGCTACATTTTTATAGATAATTTATAACTTAATTATATAAATAATAAATAAAAATATGTATAATAGCTACAGCTGGCACTTCTTAAGCATAACCAGTGTTATTTTACAAAATGTTAATTTTTTCTTTCAAAGCATTAAATCAGTTGACCGATGCTATGCAATAGGTTAGCAGTTTATATGTAGCTTTGTTCATCTTTTCCAGTCTACTACATCGGTTTCTGTTACAGATTTAATTTCTTTCTCTCGCCCATGCTAGAGGTTCTGTCGATGGCTCTCATTATGGGGAGAATCTATTATGACCTCTGATCGAGAAAACTTTCCCTTTTGGCGAAGTTCGTGAACAACATTGTCCATGCGTCGTTCTGTAACAGACGAAACTTCTGTTGTGGCTTGCCTCAAGTCGGGCAAGGACAGCGTTGGAACGTCTTCGAAATACTCGGTTGAAGATCGTTCTAAGAATCGTGGTCTGGCAGGTTTCGGAGGACTGGAAGATGGTGGTAGGGGTTCTCGTTGCAAGTAGTCACCCTCACCAAATTCTCTGGTGTTTGAGTCTCTAAGGTATGAATCGTGTGATCGGACGAATTCGGCGGCCGATTGTTCGACGTAATAGTGAGATTGTTGGTGAACACCCTTGTATTGCGCGGGACGTTCAGCAACAATGGTTGGCACATCTTCCAGGAACTCTGAGGTGGATCTCTCAGCAAGGCTTCTCGCAGTTTTGTATGTATATCCGGTATCAACGCTCCACAGTGATTCTCGATCGGCATGAGCGAAGTCGACATCGACTTCAGTCATGGATCTGAGATCGTAATCTGGCATGGAACCAGATCGCGAAGTCCTTCTGGATCGTATGCTACCACAAATGGACGGAGGTGCATCGCGAGCCAGTGAGAACTCTGTTACCGGGGGTAGAGAACTTCGTCGATTTCGGGGAGGTTCTACTTCGTTCTTTTTCTTATAGCGTGGATTTCGAACGTCTGCAGGAGGTTCAACTTGGGCTGGCGGGTACCGATCATCAGGGGTACTTAGTGCTCGAATAATGACGTTCCACGTTCTGGTGTCGAACATTTTTTCGTACCTGGAATCTTTCGTTATTCTTATATATTCTTCGACTGTCGTGGCTTCTTGAACGAGGTATCGGAATGTTTCATCTGTTGTGATGACAGTGCGCCATTTTTGCTTGATTTCTTGTGTCAATTGCTCCACTCCTTCAACAGGTGGTGGCTCTAAGACTTTGTAAATAATGCTTGAGTATGTAGGATGTGGAATAGTTTTTGTAACTTTATGCATTGTGCTATAAGGCGAAGTATTATACTTAGCATTTGAAACAATAGAATGTTCAGATGGATGGCGAGGTCTTCGTTGCGCTGGTATTTCAGTGGTGGTACTTTCTGCATCGCGGAATTTTTCACTGACTTCAGAATAAGCATCCCATCTGCGTTCTGAAAGCTTGTCTTCTATTTCATAGGTTCCTGAAGGAGGTTGGTTCGGATAATGCCTGATTGTGACATCCCAAGTAGAAGGCCCAGTAGGGGTTCCAGTAGAAGATGGCGGTTCTATCGATTGTGGTGGGGATTTTACGTGCTGCATTATGGTATCTTTAGTTTTCTTTGTTACAGTTTCAGTAGCATGGACTTCAGTAGTCGTTGTCAGGTATAAATCATCAATATTTTGAACAATTATTTTCGGCTTCCTAGGAACTAAAGCCTTTGACACATATGTTTCTGAAACTTCTGGTTCCGAATCATAAACAGTAACTGGAGGAGACATAGGTGGAGATTTAGGTTTATGTTGAAGTGTAGTCGTTTTCTTTAGGTTCATTATATCATCTTCAATATCTGTTGTTTTCTGAGAGCTTAAGAAATAATCAGTCACTGTTGCAGTTTCTCGTTTCGGTTTCCTTACGTACGGCATGACAGCAACTTCACTTTCCAATTCTGAATGTGACCAAATATCATTATCAGGGATGCTGCCTTTTAGTGAAGGTGCATATGATGAAGGTGGTCTATGAGTTGCTACTGGAATGTCTTCAATAAATTCAGCCTGAGAGCGGTTATCATTGTCCGGTATGCTACCATACAAGGATGGTGCATAAGAAGAAGGTGGTTTCGGAGGTGCTTCTCTTATGTGCGTCTGTGAGTAGCGTACTGGTGGAATGAGTTCGTTCGGTATAGAGCTGATTGCTGCATATGATCTCTGCATGGCTTCGCGTTGCATCATAGCATCTTCTCTTTCTGAAATGGTCGTAAGCATCTGTTCTCTAGCCACTTTAGTTTTTAACTTTTTCTTAGGAGGCTCCATTGGTTTCATGATTTGCATTACGGGAATGGAAGATACACTGGCTGCCCTTTCTTGGTCTTCGGGATAGCCAGAAACAATACTACTTGTCTCATCAGGAATGAAAGCTGTGTTTTCGTATTTAAAGTGATCGCTTCTCATTGTAGATAAATCATTAATCATCATCCTTCTTCCTCCTTGCTCAATTTCTTCAACGTCTGAATTCACCGAAGAAGGAGATTCGCTCGGATAATCCGAAGGAATTGTGTCGCTGTGGTCACCAGATCCATTCTGAGATGACAGAGATGTGAGAAGTGCAGCTTCAGAACCTGATGTAGATTGGGCAATAGCTCTTGGAATGCGAATAGGATCGAACATAGAGAGTGTCCCCATGGTGGAACCACTGAGTTTTGTGATTTCTGAGCCAGGCCCTGAGGAGATAGCCTTTTTCTTCTTGATGACTTTGATATTTCTCTTTTTGAGACAATAATAAGCAATTCCGATGCCTAATAGCAACAGAGTAAGAAACAACAAGGCACATATTATGAGAAGAAGCTCTACTTCAGATAGCTTAGGTGGTACGATGACAGGTATAGCAGCAGTTGGTGGAGGCCTAAGAAAAAAAGAAAATATAAATTTTAGCTAAATTGAATACGTATTAAAAGTACATTAATAACAAACACTCGATGTTAAATAGTTGATAATTAATTAACAAAATAAGTTATTTTTGAAATATTGAAACTCAGTTACCATAATTTTGTTGATTTGAATTCATTAGTAGGATACGATTTTAATTAATATTTATATTTCTGGCATATAAAGGAGAACACACAGCGACTGAAATAATGGAATAATAATAATATTATAATAACGTTATAATAATATAATTTTAATAACACAAAAACTTTATTTTTAAATTTTTATATTCTTCGTGTCTGTCGCTATCTGATGGTCTGTTAATAGCGAGTACAGTATTTAAAAAAGATGTATTAAATAAGCCTCTTATCAAAAGATTGTATGAAGTTAAAAAAATATTTCATCAGTTAGTACTTACAGTACAATAGGTACTTGGGTTGGAGCAAGAGGTGGTGGGTAGCGACAAATGATTGTCTTAATTTCATCTTCTTCAAGTTCCAAGGATCGATGAAAGCGAACAATTATATTATTAATAAACACTCGAGGTGCTTCCTGTAAAGATGAACAAATATTACATTAGTAAGAAATTTTAATTCATTATTTTTGATTTTACAGATTATATAAATAAAATGAAGAGAATGGATACATAACTATGGGGTTGAAATTTTAAAGATCATTTAAATAACTAAGAAATATGTAAAAAAAAAAAAATCCATTAAACTTTTAAAAACGATGAATAATGTGTCTCAAGCTATTAAAATAAACAATCATACACGAAATTATGATCCTCCCAAGAGCATGTTTGAAAATAAAAGGTATAAAAACTATGTTCCCATTAATAATAAATATTATATCAGTATTTTTTAACAGCTTTAGCCTGTTGCATAATAATTAAAATATATATATTTTTTCATCAAGTAATTTCAAAGCTATATAAAAAATAACTATATTAATATAGTTAAAAATTTTAATTAGTATTGTAAACGTGCAACCTCCTACACATTGCAAAAGTGCCCCCTCTGGCTTTCAGGTGAAATGATCAGTAGGGCTCGAGAATCTCCCCCGAGAGGAAGTACAGCGAAACCAGCGCTGCCTCAGAGACGTTTAGTTTACAGTCTCTCATCCCGAGAGAAACTATTTTTATTTTTGGCTTAGAAGTGGAATCCTTTCACAAATCTCTAATTCGATGTCTTTAAATGTGTTATATATTGCATGTTTTAATTGTGTGTATGTGGTATTTGTGCACGTGTAAATAAAACTGTGAGTTCAAAAACCTGTGTCTCATGTCACAACAAAACCACGCCCAGTTACAATCCAGCTGCACATACAACAACACCGCTACAATATTTTGTTTATGTTCGTTATTATCTTATATTATATAATAAAGTTAATAAATTCACACTTGTCTAAAATTCAGAAATGTTTCACAATGTTAAATGCTATAAAAAAAATCACATCAAAATAGTAGATAGATAATTTTCCTGTTTTTAAAATATTCTGTGACGATTATATTATTAATTGCATCTAAATATTGCATAGCAAAGACGATCTTTTAATACTTATCATTATCATTTATTTTCATACTACACAGTCATATCATACTAAGAAAATAATTCTTAAAATGATATTAACAGACATAAAGTTATTTAACTTAGTGGAGAAAATCATTTAATTATTGTTATTGTTTTCGAATACTGGCCACTTCGATCCTTTGGTATTCATTATTACCTAGGGTGCACTGCAAGGTTCCAGCTAAACTGAACCAATATTTTACCAAAGCAGTTTGAAACGAACACTCCAAAAGTGACGTTTGGAATATTTGTACCCTCTTTCCTTTTCTTCGAGTACAACTTCAATTTGGTAAATCATCAGACTTTCTCTGGCCCTAAATTTTAAACGTATTTTCTGAATTTTTTAAAGTGTTGTCACTCAATTTCAGGTAAAAAAGAAATTATACCCGCATAAACTTTATTCAGAGTATACAATTTAAAAAAATATATGCATAGGTAATTTACATATTTAAATATGCATATAATTTCGTAGCATATTTGCGAATGTAGCACATTTATTACGATTTAGATTTTTAGATATAATCATTTTGTGTATTTAAATTTTTACATTAAAATGATGCTTAATTTGCATGAAAAGATCATAAAAGTTGGTAAAATACTCTCTTTCCTTAAGATTTATGTCTAAAAGCATAATAAAGATAACATGAAAAGGTAGTTTTTCTAGTTCCTGATATGATTTTTATAGATGATGACCTTCGAATAAAATCGTTAGAGAGATTTTTCTAGTTATGTGCTTTTTATAACAGAAATAAACGTTATGGTTAAACAGTTATAATATTCTGGGGAAATAAAAGTAGTATATTTTAAAACTTGTATCACTGGAAAGGATTCAGAATTTTGAGAAATAATGTCAATTATATTTGGCAAGTATTTTTGAAACAAATATAATGGAGAAAAAAAGTATGAGAATAAAAGTTTAAAAATGCCACACATAACACACAAATGTTCAATAAAAAGAGATAATTAATGATTTACATAGTATGCTATTTTTTTTTTTAGAAAAACATAAGCACAATTAGCATTTTTTATATCATATTTCAGTTTAATCTAATACAAGGAGGAAAAAATCTTCAAGCTGCATTCGAAGAAAACAAAAAAATTGCTTTGATCTTCTTATTACTTTCTATCGATATCTTCACTTTCCAGAAATTTTTCGACAGCACGGCCTGACATTATCGTCCATAAAAAATGTAGTCTGCACCAATAGATCCTTGAAACAGAAGCATGTGTGGGGAGGATCACTATTTGACAATAGCAATCTCAGATAACAAAGCTCCGTAAAAATTCAAATCACAATCAATCCCAGATGAGTATAGTGGGATAAAACCATTAAAACCCCTGTCCTTATCAATTGCCATGTATAATCGCTTGTGATATTGAAACGACTCTCATCTGTAAAAAGAATGTGACACCATTGGCGCCACGTCCAATCTGTGTTTCTTACGGTGGCATCAATGAGAATTTGTCAAGGACACACGGGTATGCAGGCTGAATTTATGAAGATGTCCGGTCACAGTAACATGCGACAATTGTCTCTTTACTGTACGCAGTTACTGAGCAATTTTGCTCGTTAACTGTCATTGATTTCCTTTTACCTGCAGTCCTTTCACAATTTTATATGAAAATCAACAAAAGTGCCTTTCACAATTTTGGGAAAAGGCACATTTGTTAATTCGAAATTATTAGGCCACGCTTGTCACAATATTCCTCTCTTAACAATTGCCGATCACTCTACCACGTATAAAGTCACCCAGATGGTTTCTTTTGGCTATATGCTACGTTTGAATTCATTTGCACTAGCAGAGAATGTCTTTAACAGAGACTTTCACCCTTCTTGCCATTGTAGTCATGCATTGGGAGCGCTGATTTCAATGCGTTTTGCAATCAGCGCCAGCACCTAACGTCACTTGTGACGTCTTGTTCTTGATATTTTCATAAGATTCATTGAACTAATCGTAACAATTTCATGACTCCTGATTTAAAAATACATCGTAGCTTAAGTTCTGCACTCTATTGTATTATTTATCTAAAAGAAATACTATCAAATTTAAGCATTTTCAGAAGGACAAGAAATTTATATGTTCTTAGTTGATTTTTCAATATCTGGTTTGTCGCTCTACGGTCATTTTGTGCACACGAGCGCTAATTAGGCCGGTATCTAGAGTTTAATGTGGATTCGAACCATTAATTAACATCCATGCCCCTGAACCCAAAGTATTTGAACCAAATGCCAAATGCGTTCAATGCCCGCACCAAATGCCAGAGCGTTAGCCAATTGGCCATCATGCCGCATTTCAATATCTGAGAAATAATTTTTCATTGTCCATAAGAAAAAAAAAATATAGAATGCATCTAATGAATTGTCCATTGAATGTTTGTAAGTCTCTAAGTAATTCACATTCTATTTATTCCTTACAATTGAATTTATTTTCAAAAACCTTTTCTTGCAAATAAATTCCACATTACTCAAATGCCCCAGGAAGTACCGAACGTGAGAAGGCATATCTAATTAGAAGTAGCTCGAAAACCTTCTTTTTTCTTTTCCCACAAAGTTCGTACTTAATGGATTGGTGAAAGCGTTGCAAAGTCTCGCTTGAAGATGAGCAGTTCGTATCAAAACAACACAAACATGACATGCGTTCAATTTCAGCAGTGAAAAGAGCGAAGGCGTTGGTTCCGCGCGCTTTGACCTTGTTATTCAGCTGTTGAACCCGATCAAAGGCAAAAAGGCGGAACCGGTTCAAAACCAGCGTGGGCGTTCGAGTAACCGGCTCCACCTCCGTCCAAGCCACTCTTTCTTAAAAGGTATAAATTAGTATGATGGGGTATGAGAAGGCGGGAGGGAGGGGGGAAAGATGGAAGAGTTCGAATAAAACGAACTTGAAAGGTGACTGATTTTCTTAAAATTCTGAGTCTAAAGACCACACGTGGGCTTAAGAGAATGGGTGAGTGGCACTTAAACTTTCCAGTGGCTACTGTTAGAGCCCGAGGATGGACCAGGAAAGAAGAAAGAACAAAATCATGAACTTTGAGAAGCTGTCTTCGAGTTACTGATTCTGTGAAGATTCGTTCTGAGAGTCTGTTTATAGGATGGACGGTTGATTAGGCTAATCTCTCTGCGAAAAATGTTTAACAGTGATTTCTTGAGGGTTTTTGCCTTTCTTTCATTACCTTTGAAAGAATGTGTATTGATTTGCATTCTTTTTAAAATTGAGATCAAGTGATGAGGAGTATTTTTTTTATATTAATCTTTTCGTATACCGGTGAGATTGATTTGTATTCTTTAAAAATTGAGATCAAGTGATGAGGAGTATTTTTTTACATTAATCTTTTTCGTATACCGGTGGGATTCTATATGTATACATAGAGGTCCTCCATATGTAGGACTCTATGTATACCAAAAACATCTCGTCTATAAGCAATGGAAGGATTCTAAGAAGGTTTTCTATCATTTTCGTATGACAAGGAAGAAAACCACGAAAACTTCAATCAAACAGCTTGATTATCAATGAGAGATGCTTATACACATTGCCACAATCATCATCGAATGCCCTCGTTTTTGAAAATAACTGCAACAGATACCGCAAGTGGGTTCTAACCTGAGCCTTTTACTTCACGCTTTTTGCGCATGTTATTAATAAGTCACAATTTGAACTTTGATAGTAATTTGTTTTAATTTAATTTAATTTTTTTTCTCAGTCAGCAAATATAACTGAATAAATTTGAGAAATGAGCGTAAAAGGCATTAAAAATAATATGAATATGAGGAATATACCGGTTACATTAAATCAAATGCAACTATTTGTTTTATTAAGAAAACATTATTCGTACTTATATTTTAAGTAGTAAGATTTGAAATACTGATTTCTTTTAAAGAAACTGATATTTTTTTAGTAAAGATTAACTAGGCATTTGAACTGCACCATAGTAATAAAAGAGATAGATATGCATAATAAAAATGTTTGGAAAAAATTAATTAATAAGCACTCTAGTTTTTTGAAAAAGAAGATTCAATTTCTAAATGAAAAATTAATCAAAAATGTTTTTTTTGAAATGGACGAATCACAATTGTAATAGTCATTTTTAAATAAGTAAATCATACATATAACCATGGAACTTCTAACCTTACAAATCTAATAACTAAATATATAAAGGAAATCAAATTGATGGTTATAATTATATTTTTTTCTAAGAATCTAAATTAAAAACTTTTTCTTCTATGTTATAATAACGGCCAGATACGGAATTTTCATATCAATGAAAATTAGTCTTAAAATTTTAAATTTATGTTGAACCCGTAACTAAAATTAAGCTGGTAGACAATATGATAAATGAAATGAAATAAAATTTTTTTACAAATTTAAAAATAAAATCATATGCATAAATATTACTCACTTGTTTAGTCCCACAACCTTTTAGTGGATACGCAATTCATAATATTTGCTTCCATCACCATAGAATTTGCAGGGACTCGATCGATCGTAGTCAGTGTAGGTGACTCCCCGGAAAGGTTCAGAGAAATTGAGCTTGATGACCATTTCACCAGACGCACAGGACAAATATGCTGTTCAATGAATACATGCAATTATTATTCATTCACATATTTAAAGGAATAAAATAAGATATTCTTATAATCAATACGTTAAATGATATATGTTCTAAAGAGTTCATCTTGCCAATTTCAATATCTACATAAAAGACCGCATCTCGCTGGCCACATGCTCATGGATAAATTTCATTTTTAAAACCCATATAGTAGGTAATACTTTTAAAGAATATTAGGTTTTTATGAAATATTAAATCGTGAAACATAATAAAAAGTAAAAACTTTTTTTATCAATGTTTTTAATTTATTACAAACTAGAGATAATCCAATAACTCTTTTCTATAAATATCCTGCAAAGTCTTGACGTGGTATCCCTGGTCCATGCTATTATTATTGTTTTTTTTACCCAACATAACAGTTTCAGCTCTATCGACTACCATGCATGAAATAGAAGCAAGCAGAGACCAAAATGTTCCATTTGAAAATTTCTTTTAACAAAATAGTTATTATTGCTAGATAGAGTATTAGAATGGGAAGTTTATTGGGATCAAAATATGTTTTTCAAATTTAAAAAAAAATGCATTTTCTGGCATCAAGCAACAACGTTGAACCACTCACATTGCAAGGATTAGTTTGGTTTGTCTCTCTACAGTCATTTTGTGCACACTTTAGGCTAATTAGACCGGGACCTACAATTTAACGTGGATTTCGAACCACCAACAAACATCCATACCACAGCCAGGATTCGAGCCTGAAGTATATGGTACCAAAGGCCAGAGCGCTTGCCATTTTGGCCATCAGAACGTCACATTGTAAGGAAGCATAAAGCTTAGAGGAGGACTGATATCGCAGTGCACAGAAACGTAAACACAACAAAATGTCTCCTCTGTTTATATAATTGACTTGAATTTTATTTTCTAATATCGCAAATTCTCCAACATTAATATTTCTTTGACTCAGATATGTTAAATAATTGTTAAACTGTGAAAAAAAAATTAAATAAAATAAAAATTAATAACTTTAGATTCAGTCCCACAATTTTAAGGAAATTAGATTCTTTAAAAGATATTTTACAATTTACAATTGGTAACTTACAAATAATTAACCAATATCCGAATTTATCACTAAATTGGCTGTATATGCGTATCGACAAATACAAATTTAGTACAACTTCATGTTGCATAATTTTTTTTTTATCTATCTCTAATAATGATCTAACGATCTATCTATGTTTTATCTAACTAATGATATGAATTCGTAAAATCTATTTAGCAATTAAAACTGCAAAGCCCGAGTAGCAAATTGTAACTGTAAAACCTGAGTAGCAAATTGTAACTGTAAAGCCTGAGTAGCAAATTATAACTAATTAGCAATTTTAACTCTAAAGCCTGAGTAGCAAATTGTAACTAATTAGCAATTGCAACTGTATAATCTGATTAGCAAATTGTAATTAATTTTTTTGTTTGAAATATCGATTATGACTATTACTTTTTTATTATCAAAAGACGTTGTTAAACACATACAAGTTATTCACCTCTGTATTATAAGAAGTATATAAAAGAAAAATTAAGAAAAATTTCAAATCATGAATATCATTTGCATGCCATAAAAATAAGTCCGTATAATCAATATCCCACAAACATTCATGAATATTTTTTAATTAATAATAATTTAATTAATAATTAAATTAACTTTGAAAATTTGATTAGAATTTTTTAAAAAATGTTTAATTAATTTTTGAAATAGCAATCCGACAATGAAGGTATTTCTTCCAGTAAAGAATAGCTTGCAATTTAATAAGTATGGTATTATGTTACATTGAATATGCATGTAAAATTATTGTTTTGCCAACTGCAAGTTTCAGATGACAGAAACCTCGGTCATCTTGAAGGACGTCTGAGTTGTTTTGTTTATAAGAAGCCCACGCATAGCTTGGCTTGACAATCCGGGACTCAAAGACCAGTTTCTTTTTTCAAGGATCATTACTTAATTACGATGGTGTATAACCTCATTTTTTTTTTTTTTTTTTTGGCTCAGCAGGTACGCCATGGTTCTGTTGAAATGCTGAAGACAGCTTATATAAACAAAAGTGGAGGTTGTCTTTGATTAAATTTATTTGGGAATTGATAAACCGTGTGTTATGAGTAGGTAGAATTGCTGCAAAATTCTAACCTCGAATGCATTTAATTATAAAAGCATTCTTGTGGTGAAATCAAGACATTACATCCAGAATGTTTATTAAGAATTTTGATGTTTGATTCAAGAATGATTGATATACATTTTTGTTATTCTTATTCAGTTTAAATTCATGCCAAAGCAATTCGGAAATAATAGTGATCGATATAAAAAAGATATTAATCAATGATGATGAGTAATATAAATAATTATCAACGCAATAGTTTAAAAATTAATTCTTCGTTTTCACATTAGAAAAAGAAAACAACTAGTCTATTGTCACGAGTTATCGATTTGAATTATTAACAAATACATTGATTCATCGATTTCTATTTAAAAATATGTTATCGTTAAAAATATATTAGTTATCTTCATAAATACGTAAAAAATATGAAATAAAAATATGCATATGTAAGATATTGAAAAAATATGTAAAACAAATATGTTAAAGGTAGTTAATTATATGTATGTTATATATATATATACGTTTACATATGTCTTATAGATAAGATATATGTAAAAATATATCTTAAAGATATGTATGTATAAGTATATAAATATGTTTAAAATTGAATCAATAAAATTCATTGTTTTTATATGTTACATATCGACATATGTAAAGAGTTTGATTTTACTAATACGTTGATTCTAGATTTCAGAAAAATAAAAACAGTTTTGCTTATTTTAATTGAAAATTAGTGGACAGCATTTATCACTTTTGAATATGAATTTACTTTAAATTACTTTATTTAAAGTTTATTTTTATGAAATAAAAATACCCAACATCATGCAAATTAGTTTTATATTACGAAAACACTTTAAGGGAAGTTATTAAAGGAAAAATATTTTTTTCCATTTCACAAACACTTTGAGGTTGGTATTTTTCAATTTTAAATGGAATAAATTAAAAATAAATTGAAATAAATCATTGAAAGAAAAATCTATTGAAAAATTAAATGGAAATAAGAAGAAGCAGAAATGCCATGACTTTGATCGTAAATTTTGGCTGAGAAAATTACCTCTTGTCCTGTTGGTGAGAATTTCGCTGCTAAATTCATCTGCAACAGCTTGTCGAACCACATTTTCTACATGAGTATCGTCTCTCTTGCCTTCTTGGGCGGCGACATAGCCAAGAAACTGAAAACACACACAAAAAAAAGAAATTTATTTTTTATTTGCCATCAACATTGTCAAATTACAGTAACGTTTACAATCAGTAATACTAGTAAATGTTAATCAAGAATTGTGGGAAGCAAGAATTGTGAATTATATATTGTATGAACCTCCCAGAAATTTTTTCAGTTTGAAGACATGATTACGTGAAGCACTTCATTGGTGATACTCGTATTTTAAGAAGGGTGGGCATTTCTTTCTAAGAGGCAATTTTTCATATTTATGCGATAAAATCTAGAAAAATCCTGCATGGCAGCATGGATTCTCGATGTGACAGACTATTTATACTTCGTACCAAGAACTCTTGAAAACCATTCATTACAACGAACAACGCCAGCGGATTGGAACTTGCAACATGCTAATTGTTACCACTGTGCCAAGAGCTGGAAGTTAAAAAGTAAAAGCGCGGAATATTATCTAATGTTCGTTAAGAATTGAGTGGTTCTAATGTTCGTTAAATTTTTTAGAATGGGAATTTAAATTATAAAATTTCAATTGCCATTCTAAAAAAAAAAAAAAAAATTTCCTAAAAGATCGTGAAATATCCAAATGGAAGACAAAACAATGTACTATGTAACACGGGGTCAGTTATTTGAGCAATTATCAGTTAAAAATCTATCAAAAATCTTACTGAATAAAAATTTGTAATTCAAGAACATGCAATTTAATACACTATACTGAAAAATAGCCTTAAAAGCAATCTTCCCACACTTTTAATACAATCATATTAGCAAATAACAAAATCTCAATTAAAAATTAGCATAACAACCTTGTAACACAAAGCAAAATTGCAATTCGCTGTTGTTAATTAAAAGTAAGTTATTTAGGCTTAAATTTCAGGTGCCAGGTCTTTCAACTCGGGTGTGGTTAAATTGATTTTTTAAGCTGAATTGGTGAGCTGTAATATATTAATATATTAATCGATTTTTAATTAACTGTAACCAATTAATGCAGTTGTATTAGAATAAATATTTGATGTTCACTCTAGATAATAGCTTTTGTACTGAAATGTGTGTTAAAATTATTTGTAAATATTATAATATTAAAACTTTACGTTGATCAATTATATAGAAATAAATGTATAATTCACTTTGAAATGCAATACGATTTTAAATACAAAATTATAAATATAACAAAATAAGCTTTTCACTTGACTTTAGGAAATATTAAAATCAGCTTCAATTAGAAAATAGAAAAAAAATATCTCAATTCAGTATGATTATTACACATTGATAAGTATTGAAACTTTCACAAAATATATTTAATGAATTCAGTATTACTTTACAAAAATTACTTAAATGATTTTTCCATAAAATTATTTGTACAACTCTAAAATAATACTGATACATATAGCTTAATCAAGTGTTTTCTAATGTTTATCTTGAAATTTTTTTTATATAAATATAAAATATTTTCAACCAAAGTGCTAATAAAATAAATTTATAAACATAAATATTGCCTTGAATGATTAAAAAACGCTATAAATTACTGAATGCATTTGATTATACAAACATAAATTTTTTATCTCAATGTAATAAAAAGGATTTAAAGTTATAACATTAGATAAATTGAGCACATATTGTGCTTCTGTTATTAGTATAGATGCATGCGTTGTTAATGTCAATGCTAATATTTACCATTGATGAATATATGTTATGCTAATCATGCTCTTGAATAAAAGTTCATACAAAGTTTAAAAAAGTAAATAAAAAATATACAAAGTTCATATATTTACACCGTTACCTCTATACCGTAAATAAGCATCACCATAAAAAAAGTCACGCATATTTTGGCTTGTTTGAATTGTAAATATGAGTTATTTAAGAACAATTTATGCAGGAGGTTATGCCAAATTGGCGAGGAAGGTAATTTCATAAAGATTATTACGGCGAGCAATTTGGTTTAATGATTAAAGAAGATGAAAATAGCCCATAGTTATACTTTTATTGCTTTCTCTTAATAGTAAATAATTGGATAAGTTTACTCCCCGAGATTACATCATGGGAATTAGGGTTCTAATAATGATATTTTCCTAAGCAAATATTTTCTTCATTAAGTAATGCGATTTTTTTTCTGGTGATTTTTATTATGGTAGATCGAATTATTTTGTTTATTAAGAGCATAATAATAAATAAAATATTCCCTCAAAAAATTATAGAATATGAAGGAAAAAAAAAAATATCGAATGCAAATATCCAAGTTTAGTACAAGCTTCAGGCAAAAGAAATAATAATAAACAAATAACAATTAAAATTATAAAGTTTGTAGCCTCTATCATACAATTGTTTACGAATGCCAGTCAATTTTGCTTAAGGCTACTTACTGTCATTATAACGGCGAATTCAGCCGTTATCTATATTCTTGTGTTTATGCTTTGTCTCTCTCTCTTTCTATATATATATAAATTATATATAATGAACAACGCGCATAACAAATGGTGAAAACAGATGTATTGTTAAAATTATTATGCTTGTAACTTTTTTTATTCATTACAAAATATAATAATTCCTTATTTAAAATATATAATAATTTACTTATTTTACTTAGAATTTAATTTAGTTTAAAAATGAAATAATTTACTGATTTTAAGCAGGTGAAGTGATTTTTTATCTTGAGTTTATAGATTTTTTGTTATGTTTCGAAACGAACATTATTCGCCCACAATAATTCGGAGCGAATACAACTCATTATTATACCCCCCTCCCTTTTCTGAGTATAAACACGGGAGCTTTTGTTAGGCCTAACTCTTCGCGATTTGAATAGAAAGTACTGGAAAAACAGTTTATCCACTGGGTCACTTTAGCCCTTTTATTCTGAATATAATGAAAAAAAAAGTACAGTAACAATTACGAAAGACACAATAAAAGTTATATAAAAAAAAATCATATATAAATATCAGAAATTGATAAATAGCATAAATAAGTGTATTTTTAAAACTATTAAACTTGCGGTATTCTTGTACATGTATAATCATTCCTGGATTTACAATTTATTTTTTTAAATAGCTTGAGTGATTAATAATAAAAAATAAATAAAATAAAAAAAAAACAATTATAATTGGCTAGGTGAATATATACGTTACGAATCAAATTTATAAATTAATGTAAGAACAAAACACATAACAGCAATCTTAAATAAAAGAACAAAAGAAATCCAAACGATTTTCTTTTCTTGAAGAATCTCATTTTCATTTTGGAATAAAAGTGTCTTTGCTTTCACCAGACGATCTTTTAGAAAAATAATTAGAAAAATGTTCTAAATAATTTATAAAATTATTAGAATTATTATTATTTATTAAAAATAATTTTAAATTTATTTAAATAAATAAATAATTTATAAAATTATCAGCTCATGAAAGAAATTTAAATAAATATTTTGTATAAAAAAAAAAAGTCAGAGAAAGAAATTTAAAAAAAGTTAATGAAAGAAAAAAAAAAAATTGGAATGATCAAGGACACGAGAATTGCCGTCCACAAAATAATAACCATAATTTTATGAGTAGCAACATAATTTTCTCTAGAAACATAAGTTTTTATCTAATTTATTAAAAATTATTTTGAAAAATAATAGTGTAAATTTCAAACCTTCAATGAAAAAAAAATGTTATTTACTTCGTTGCAAAATAACCATGCAATGACTTATATTTTTAATAAAAAAATTACACTTTTTCTAATATTTTTAATGTAATAATAATAATAGCATAAATGTTTTGTGTGACGGATGTGGTATTGAAAAGTATGGTTTTCAAAACAAGGAAGAAATAAGAAATCAACCGCCCAGTCACGAATTGCTCAATGCTCCCTTACAACAACAGAATTCTTCAGCAAATCACAAAAAGCGTTGAAAACTATAATATGGAGGGCGTTGATGAAGCTGCAGATGTTTCACTTCAAGCATTTCCTCTTTCCGTAAATGATAAAAAAAAAAAAAAACTGTTTAAAAAAATAGCCAAGTAAAATTTTGAGCAAAAAGTAGGTATTTTGAGAATATTTCTTGGACTTTTTAATCTTTTTTTTTTTTTTTTAAAGTTACAGTTATTAAGTAGTTGGGCAACTTATTTCAGAAATCGGTTTAGATAATCATAGGTTATGAGAATTGCTGTTGAAATTGCGTATTTCACAAAATGTCAGTTTTTGTAATGTAATTTCTTTTCAGTTTTATACTTCTAATGTTATAAAAAAATAGTAAGAATGTAAATTTGGATTATGGGTTATTTAATTGATTTTTTGATGATATTTCAACATACTTTTTTATGAATGGCAACTAATAAAGTTAATAAAATTATTTGAAAATAAAGTTATATTTAATTCGATAAAGTTTGCCCGTACCGGATAGTATCAATTGTACAGTAAAAAATTAATAGGAATTCTGATTAATATTATATTTACATTATTTATATCATAAACGAGTAGTAATATTTTACAAATGATTTACAAGAATTTCATTAAATACTAAAAATATCATAATTAACTTTTAGCTAATGAAAAATTAAACAAAAATATAATAAAGTTTTAATATTTTTTAAATTTCCTTAATTCTTCTTAGAACTCTCGTAATAGCATGCATGCAAAGAATTTTTTTTCACTATTTCTTCATTTATTGAATTATAATTAATCTTAAATATATACTATTAAATTCTATTTAATTAATTTATTTAAATTCTATTAATTAATTTATTTAAATTATATTTAATTAATTATTAAGATTAAATTATATTTAATTAATTATTAAATTCTATTTATTCTCCTTAAATTTAAGAATATGAAGTATTTTTGATTCTATATTTAAGAATTGTAATTTATTAAATATATTTCTAGTATGATAGATCTTGCAGATATATAATTGTAAACGATGAAAAAGTAATTTAATATACATTTTATTTAAAAGAAATTCAACTAAACTTAATAGATAACAAATTAACAGAAAATAAAATATGATTTGAATTTAATTATTTTATATAACAATAATTTGCTTTAAAAAGTTTTAAACATATCATGTTTTTGCTTTTTAAAAATTTAAAATATTTTTATTATTAATTATTAAATTATTAAATTCTATTTATTTAATTATTAAATTCTATTTATTCTCCTTAAATTTAAGAATATGAAGTATTTTTGATTCTATATTTAAGAATTGTAATTTATTAAATATGTTTCTAGTATATATAATTGTAAACGATGTAAAAAGTAATTTAATATAAATTTTATTTAAAAAAATTCAACTAAACTGAACATTAATAGATAACAAATTAACAGAAAATAAAAAAATAATTTGAATTTAATTATTTTATATAACAATAATTTGCTTTAAAAAGTTTTTAAACATATCACGTTTTTGCTTTTTAAAAATTTAAAATATTGTGAATATTTTGGAAAAAACATTTTTAATTTAATTTAAGTATAAAAATAAAAATTACACGTTTAAAATATTTTTTTAAATCATATAATTTTTTTCTCATTTCTCGGAAAAAAAATATTATTTTAGTTGATAATAATTTGTTTTAATAGAAGTATGACTTGATATACGTAATACATTAAAACGTAGGAATTAGATTTTGTTTTAACAACAATTGTTGTTGATTTAAATTTCATAATTTTACTTTTCTACGTATAATTTAGCAAAACTGTTTACTTTTACAGCAAACACACAAACAAATGAAATAAATTTTCTAATGTTTTCCGAGAACTTAGTTACGCACTGTTTTTTCATATTTTATAATTTCGAAAATTAACTCACAGTTACAAAAATAAACAAAAAAAAAAAAAAAAAATGACATGTGCATTTTTATTTTTGTATAAAAAAGAAATATCACAAATCATTGATTGAAAATTACAAAAAAGAATAAAACCTTGAAACTGTAAAGGGAATGAAAATATTGAAATAACGCACTGTTTTTTCAAACTTTTTTTTAAAAAAAACTCACTGTTAAAAAATAAATAGCGAAAAAAGAAAAATGACATGCACATTTTTATTTTTGTATATAAAAAAAAAAAGGAATACCACAAATCATTGATTGAAAATTATAATACATTTTAAAAAAAGAATAAACCTGTGAAACTGTAAACGGAATGAAAATATTGAAGTAACGCACTGTTTTTTCGAGCTTTCTTTAAATAAAAAAAAAAAAGAAGAAAAAAAAAAAAGAAAAGAAAAATGATACGCAATAAAAACTAAACTAAACAAGGAAGAGCAATGAAAAGGTTGAATACACACGACAAAAAGAAGAAAAAAAAAATCTATCAGCAAATGCAGTCACTTTAATCTTCTCACACTTTTGAACAAACAACGAATGTGTTTTATTGAATTTTTTGACCTTTTATTTTTTTAATTACAGTAGTGTCAGGACATTGGCCGATCTATAAATCTTTGAAATTCGTTCACAGTTTCTTGGCGCGTTTTAAATTCCAATCAATGACCCGTAATCGAGTTGAGAGGTTTATAGTTTTTACCAGGACTGCAAACGATTTTTAATTGAATACCTTAGCAATTGAATAAATCTAATTTTTTTTATGTTATTCAGTTGCCTTTTATGAAAACTTTTAAAAGGAAACTTTAAACCTATGTTTATATATTTTCAATTAAAAAACAATGTAAAACAATATAATTGAATACACAATTATTTAAGGGGGGGGGTACTGTACCCATATGTTGCATACAATGGAATTTTTATAAATATTTCATTAAAGACACGGAAAAAAAAATCACATCTCGATGGTATCACAAACTACATCTTATATTTCTCATGAATACATTATAAAAAAATAGAAATTTAGAATATTTATATGGAATACAGTTAATTTTTAAAGCATTTTATAATTATTTGCAATAAATTCAAAATGAAAAAGAGCTTCTAATATTTCAAATCTCTTTGATTCTTCTTAAAACTCTTGCAATAGAATGCATGCTTAGAACTTTCATATAAAGAAATTTTTTTACTCTGTTTCTTAACTTACTGAGTTATAATTAATCTTATGATTCTATTGGTTTATAAATTATTGTTGAAATATTTTATAGAATTTTTTTCTAATTTTAAAGTTTTTAAGAAGCGTAAGAAATTTCTGGATAGAAGTTTTACACACAGATTTATTTGACTAGAAAATCTATATTTGTTTTTAAGCATTTTTTGACCTTTTATTTTTTTAATTACAGTAGTCTCAGGACATTGGCCGATCTATAAAGTTTTGAAATTCGTTCGCAGTTTCTTGGCCCTTTTTAAATCCCAATCAATGACCCGTAGTCAAGTTGAGAAGTTTATGGTTTTTACCCAGACTACAAACGATTTTTAATTGAAAACCTAAGAAATTGAACAAATCTAATTTGTTTTTATATTGTTCAGTTGCCTTTTATGAAAACTTTTTTAAAAGAAACTTTAAATGCATGTTCATATATTTTTAATTAATTTTTTTTAATTGAAAAAAATGCAAAACAACATGATTGTATATCCAAACTTTATTTTAGAGAGATAATACTGTATTAACATGATATAAGAATGGAATTTTTAATAAATATTTCATTAAAGATTTGGAAACAAAATCCCATTTCGATGTTATCACAAAAGTGTTATTATATTTCTTTTGAATACGTTGTAAAAAATAGAAATTTAAATAGAATAAAATTAATTTTCAAAGCATTTTATAATTATTTGCAATAAATTGAGAATGAAATACAGCTTCTAATATTTTAAATTACTTTAATACTTCCTAGAACTCTCGTAATCGAATGCATGCTTTATATTAGAGAGTTTTTGCATACCGTATATTTTTCTCCCTAGCGCGCATGCTCATAGGAAATTGCGCATGCGTATCTATAATAATGTTTCCTATGAGCATGCGCGCTAGGAGAAAAAATACCGTATTATAAAAATACGGTATGCAAAAACTCTCTAATATCGTAATAGAATGTATGCTTAGAATTCTCGTAATGGAAAGCATGCTTAGAACTCTCGTAATAGAATGCCTAATTAGAACTCTAATAATAGAATGCATGCTTAGAATCGTAATAGTATGCATGTTTAGAATTCTCATAATAGGATGCATGTTTAGAACTCTCGTAAAAGAACGAATGCTTAGAACTTTCATATAAAAATTTTTTTCGCTATTTCTTTAGGTACTGAATTATAGTTAATCTTAAATTTCTATTATTTTATAAATTATTGCTGAAATATTTTATAAAAAAATGTTCTTTTTTCTAATTTTAAAGTTTTCTAGAAGAGCATAAAACTGCTGCATAAAAGTTTTGCAGACAGATTTGTTTGATAAGAAAATCTATATTTGTTTTTGAAGATTTATTTAGTTCTTTATTTTTGCCGAAATATATTCAAACGATAAAATAAGTATACTCTGGAAGGAGGTTTACGTACTGATAAACAGAAAATATTAATATTTTGAAGGCCTTTCCAATATTTAACCACGGCTGCATAAGCTTGACTTGGAAAGATAAGAGCTAAAATTGCGTAGATCAAATACGTAATATGCACATTTGTCATAGAACCCGTGATTTAATAAAACGAAAACAAAAAGTGAATCACGAAATGCAAAGTCAACCTGAACAAACTGTCTTTCTCTCTTGAAAAATAACCGCTTTTACCAAGTAGCCGGTTATAGATTCGTATCATGCATTTGGAGAATTTTTACAAACAAATGATACTCATTATAGATACTGTGATAAATTCGTTCTATGCTCATTCACATTTTGTTCTGTAATAATCATTTGTAACTCTCCCAATTTCAATACAATAATACATTTTCAAACTTCATGGGTATTTATTTATAAGTACTTTTTTTTTTGAAAAAGAGACACAAGTTTCGATATGATATTGCGTTGAGTTTCTGAACTAGAGTAGCATGGTTCAAAACACGATAAGGTTAAAGCTTTAGTATCTATACCGTAAATGTGCACAATAAATTCATAGACTGAAAAACCATTTCGTTAGTTTCAGAGAAATGACAGTGCGAACCTCTACAGCAGTGGTTCTTAAAGAATGCGCTCTGTGGTATTCGGAAAAAATATGTGTCCAGATATAAAATAGTTGTTACTAATAACCCTGGTGTAGGAAAACTTACACTAGGTCCATAAGACCCCGTAGCAGGCGACTGGTCCATGATTAAGGGTAATATGCAGCTTCACTTTAGTGAGGAACCCCGAGGGCTGAAGACAGATAAAACCTCAGGACAACACTCTACGATCGTATTAGACCAGGACCAGGTTTACCATATTAGACCAAACCAGGACTACTACGGTTTAAAGTGGATTCCGTACCACTACAAACATCCATGGTACCGCCGAGACTTGAACCTGAAAGCTGTGGCACCGAGTGCCAAAGCGGTAGACACTCGGCCACTCAGGCCGATATAAAAATATATATAGTTAATCTTTTTCTTGTCTGTTTTTCCATTCAAAGTCTTTTCTGATTGCATTTTTTTCCCTTTCTTCACATAAAAAGTCGCCAAACAGCAAAAATGCTCCAAAGAAAGTTTTAGAGAATCTAGAAGCGGTAACTTACATGGTTGACTACTAGGAGAGCTAGCCTCTATGTGATTTTCAATGTTAAAAAAATTTCCAATGTGGCCTATGAGACTCCGCCGTCTATAAGTAATAGTCTGCGGAGTTGACCATTTGAATATAAAACTGTGAGGTGTGTTAGTAACGGATGCTTATTTTTCAGAAGTTTGTATACAGTGTAGTACTACAATTATTTGTAGGTATTTAAATGTGCCTTACTTTAGAAAGCTTGAGAACCACTGTTCTAGAGCAAGTATGCAAAACTCATAGCTCACAACGAATATATTTGTGTACCATCCACTATACCTAAATGATATTTTTGGACTATACAAATAAATTAAATGAATTCTAAAAGATATTTTTGAATTTCAAGAAAAATATTAAAAATTAATTTCACCTATTTACTTCACCTCAATTTTTTGAATTTCAATTAGAATTATTTGAATTTCATTGTGAATCTATATTGAAAACATTTATGCATGTGGGGATTCCGTAGTTCTATGATTGTTTATTTGCCTGATTTCATGATTATTTTTCCTATGTGCAATTAGATCCTTTTAGCCAGCACATATTTCAGTTAATAACTATTATAAACTTAAAAAAAAATAATAATAAAATTGCGGAGAAATAAAAATTAATAGGCAAGCTAGTGAAATCAATTTTAGTCAATAATTGTAAGCTCAATAAATTAACAAATTTTTTTAAAGATTTTGTTAAGATTACATTTTCATAAAATATTTTTTTGAAATTTCAGCGAGATGCAATTGCGTTGAAAAATTTTTGCGTTATCTTTTGTCAACAGACCAAGATAAAAAAATCTTCCGATAAATTTCGCAATCTTTTTTAATACATAACCTATTGGTTGAATTAGATAGCATTATCGGAATAGCAATGAAAAGCAGTTTAAAAACAATGTAAAATGTTTGCTTGGTTAATTTACACGTGACTTTTTTAGGGAAAGCTTAGCGAAATATGTATTGTGTTAAATATAAAGTGCTGAAATCGCATTATCTAGTTATTGTTATTGTTACGAAATATTTTGTTGAAACAAAAAAATATCTTGACGTATTGAATGTTTATCATTTTTAATAATGTAAAAGAATTTGATAATAATTCATACTTTTAATTTGAATTCAAATAAATATTTTCAACTATTTGTTTCAAAAATGAGAATAAAGAAGTTCTAGTTCATTTAGCTTTAAAACAAACCGATAACCATAGTGAATGTTTTGATAAATCTGTATGTTTTGAACTCTATGTTTTGATAAAAAAAATCTATAGAAATTATTAAAAAAAATATAGAAATTCTAAAAAATTTATAGAAATTGTAAAAAAATCTACAGAAACTCTAAAAAAAAAAAAAAAAAAATGGAGAGAAATTCTAAAAAATTTATAGAAATTCTTAAAAAATCTACAGAAATTCCAAAAAAAAAAAATCTACAGAAATTCTAATAAAAATCTATGAAAATTCTTAAATTATTAATTGCTAAAGTCATAAATTTTTTTGAAATACATAAGCCCTTTACAGAGACATTTCTCATCTTCCATTTTTATTTTTTATTAAAATAATTTTTTTAAATATTAGAATAAAAAAAACAATCTAAGAAACGTCTACTTTTTGCTTTTATTTATTCAATTATAAAAGTACATTGATTATGCTTCAATTTGAAGTGAATTCCACTGTTATTTTCAAGCCTTTATCTTTCACCACGACATTCTTGATCAAAACTCAATAAAGAAACACCCTGAAGTGTCAAAACAATAAAAATCGATAATGAGTTACACTAAAAAACGTCAAATGTTTCAGACATTGACGCGTATGAGCCATTTCCATTCAGGTGGAAGGCAAGCGTAGGCAAATAGGTGGGTGAACCACCACACCATTTGGATCGTAGGTTGCTCACAGAAAATACTTTCGCTAATTCTGAACTTTTATGAACTTTCTCGTTCCCAGACGGGACAGCTGTTGCAGCCCACCATAGGTAGCCCACATAAGGTTAGTTTTAGGGCTTGTCCGGAAAGCAAAGGTGCTTTCGGTTTCGAAATTCAAGTTGGTACGCCTCCATTAGTGAGAAAGGTGCCGATTCAAGAATGTGGAAGAAGTTCAATGGATGGAGAATGCGTCAGTCTGCAAAACAATTATTTTCTGTTGCTGCAATGCATTCTGTAGTAAATGCTGAAATCCTTATTTGGCGCGAACACGAAAATGGCATCATAAATTATTGTCATCAACCTTTCGTAACAACAGCAACAACAATAATAATTTTTTTTTTTTTTTTTAACAAATAGTGACTACGATGGAATACTTTAGTGATATAGTAGTTTTTAAATGTTCTAGTATTAGTTACAGAATATAAAAATGCAAAAGAAAATTTTTTAAAAAAATTAAAAGATAGCCAAAAATTTCAATTGATTATTGTTTGCCAGAAAAAAATCTTAATTTTATTTAAATTTTAATTATTTGAAATGTTTTTCCATTTCAATATAGACATTTTGCATATTTTTTGACAATAGTTTAAAAACTATATTGCAGAATATATATTGTAGAAAAGTGAAATGAAATGCATTAAAAATATATTGTAGAGAATAAAGATGGCGAACTTGTTTATTTTAAAAGAATTCTAAAAAAATTCTACCTCAAACAATTATGCATTTGCTAGAATTAGTTAGGATTTGTGTAACTATTCTAACTATTATGGTGTGGATCTTGGGAATACATGAAAAACCGGACTGTTGCTCTGGTTAATACCACAGAAAACAAAATTGATCTAGTTAAAATGTTAAAATTACAAATGTAGCAGAATCGGCGTTTTACATAATTTTTGAAACCAACATCTTTATAATTAAATATAAATAATAATTGTTAAAATTAGAAAAACCTTTATAATAAAGAGATTACTTACGGCTTTGGACATAAACAGCAATATTGGTAGAATCCACATGGTCTACCTGCATAGATAAATTTCAGAATTTAATTTTCAATTTAATTAAAATTTTAAAAATAATAAAAATAAATGATTAATAAATATATAATAATAATGTTTATATTATTTAATATATAAAATAATTAATTAATATTTCAATTATTTTAATATATATTTAAATAATTCGAAAATTGCGTGTTATATTTGCTACCCTTAAAAAATATCAGTTTATAAAAATAATTACCTTGATTTAAAATTGATTTCAATATTATTTAAATAAATATTCAACATAAGTTTATATTTTCTCTAATGAACACACTACTTTTCAAATGAAATTTTACTCAAAACTTATCAAATCCTTTAAAAAAATTTTTAATTGTATCCTATTTGAAAATATTTAAAGTTTCATAATCTTTTGTTATAAGAATCTAGCGTATCAGGATATTCTATATTTAAGTGGCACAACATAAATTTATATTTTTTTATCAAAATAATAATTGATAAATGTATAATGTAGGTAGGAATTAATTTAATTAATAAATATAAGTTTATTAATTATTAATTTATGTTTATTAATTAAATTATTAAATATAAATTATTATCATATTAATTAATAAACATAAATTATTAATATAAATTATTGATATCGATAGAATCATATAACAAAGATTTTAAACTTGAAATATTTTCAAACAAGATATAATTAAAAAAATTTAAAAGGATGAATTAATAATTACTAATTTATAAATAAGAATATATATATATATGATTTGTATTAAAATTTATTCCCTGTAACAGAATTAGCCGTAATAAAATTTTTTATTTATTGCAGCAATTTCTCTTTATTACTATATTTCCACTATCATAAAATAACATGTATATTTTCGTATTCATTGTAAGTTATATACGAAAATTGAATAGTAATGGTTTTTTTAATGTGGACAAATTCATTATAATTTTTAGTAACAAACAACACAAGAAGATAATTTTCCCGCTATTGAAATGTGTATTTTCAGTTTACTTAGAAATCCAACCTCCATTAAAGTGTCAAAACTTGATACGTTAGGACAAAAAAAAAAAACAACAACTTTTCTAAGACCTTGCATAAGTTATAAGTGATACCGTATAAAACCAGCATCTTTTTTTCACAAAAGTCCAAGAATACTTTTATAGTTTATATGTAGACTTCTTTGTTCATGATAAGAGTTTCTGCAGCAAAAATAACACTGGAAAACATATTGAATTATATGCTGGACATTTGTATACAGGCGCATTTATCATGATTACTCGACCTAAAGGTTAAAGTCTCAGTTTAGTGAGACTCTTAAATTTGCTCTTTTTTTTTTTTTTTTTTTTTGTTTTTCGCGTTACTCTCAAACAAAGAGCTCCGTGAATTATTTATGAGAGAGAATAAGAGTGAAAGTTATATTATTATGGTGCAACCGGAAGAAAGTAAGAGGCATCTTTATGTGATTGCGCTTAACGTTATTGTTCGTGATTCAGTGTAAATAGAAAGCGTGGTAAAGGGAATATGGAAGCACCGTTAACGTTTTCCACCTGTTAATGTTTGTCTAGCTGTATAGACTAGATTTTCTCCCATCATTACTTTATTTAAAAGTAGACTTTGTCCGTTTGTAATTATATTCGTAAAAATCACTTTCAGTGTCCATCATTATTCTTCCAAATTATCACATTAAAAATGTAAAAATTACTGAAAAGAATCTTCAAATTATTTTCAACGTATATTAATTAATTAATGACTTTAATGATTTATGACCAAATGAATATTTCAATATCTCAATTATACTTATATCGGAAATTAATTTTTTAAAACTATCATAATAAGCATTTTAAGTACTTTCTTTTCTAATAAAGCGTACTTTATTTTCTAATTTATTCTTAGTAATTTCTCAATAATTGTCGGCAGCAACCAGGTAGCCTGATAATTGTCGGCAACTACCAGTCAGCCTGATAGTTATCGAGAAACGCTTTTATACACGCTGTTACAATCGGATTCTACTCGTTTCTAAAAGCAGGAACTAATTTATTTGATGATTATTTGAAGTAGAGAAACCGGAGTCTCCTCGTTTCTGAAAGCAGTAACTGATTAATCTGATGATCATTTGAAATATCTTTACATTGCGTTATGATGCAAAAAGTAACGCATTTATTATTTCATTCGTACAATACAAAATGCAGAATTAAATAATGTACTCCAATATAATATGAATTCATTTTTCTTAAAAAAGATCAAGGTAGTAGTAGATTTTGCTTTATTTAAAATTATATTATACATTTTTTTTATATAAAAATTGCTTCTGGTGCTTTTCATTATCATTCCTAATAATATAACCATTCTTCCTCTTACACACTGGCATTCCTGTGAAGTTCGGGAGAAATGGTCAATCGGCCTCGAGACTCTCACCCGAGAGGAAGTATGGTGCAATCTGCGCTCCCGTTGAGGCATTTAGTTTATAAACTGTCATCCGATAGGGCATATATTTAGCACATCCCAGCGCTTTAGTTGGCCTACAGATACCCGGTGAGAAAGTATATTTCGTGCACCTTGCGCGTAACCGAGCATTGGGTTTTTGGCTTAGAAGTGGAGTCCCTCCACGAATCTATAATTATCTGTCTTTAAATGTGTTAAATATTGCATGCCTATGTGTGTATGTTGGCGCGTGTATAAATAAAGTGAGTTCTCTAGTTTGTGCCTCAAATATCTCAGCCTAACCACATTCAGTTTCAATGTGGTTACCAGTACCACGCCACTACAATCACATGTTTCATATTTAATGATTTTAATAAAAACATACTTACTAAATATCGCTTGTTTAGATACTAAAAATAGAAGTAATTTCTAAGACATCTTCATACTCTTTCGGCAACTAATATTTGGAAGGGAAAATGTGCCAACCTGGAAAATAAGCTTAATTTTTAAAACATGATTGACAAACAGAAGTTATACTTCAAACAGTATACAATAGAAAATACAGAATTTGCAAGAAAAAGTTTCAATTTCAGTATCTTGTAATTCAGGGAATTAATTAAAAATTAAAGGTGTTGTTGGTTTAAAATAAAATAATAAACGCAAATTGGAATCTATTTGAAAGGACAGTACACGTACACCATTAGTGATAGTTCATCACAGTATCATTAGTTATATACCATTAGTTATATGGTATCATACCATGCTTCTTTATATATCTGTCTTAAGGCTTTACCTTCATAACTGGAAGTTTTCAATTTTCAATTTTTTAAATTCTTTTAAATAACTTTCTCTTTTTTTTTTGAATAGTTTGAAACATAGTCTGGATATGGGGGGTTATGTCAGAAGAAAAAAATAATGTAAATTGAACGGAGATGTCTTTTGTTTACATTTATTATAATGAAGTAAATGGATATAATATCCTTATAAATATCAAGTTTGGATAAAATTTTTGATTGATTCAAATGTTAACGAGTACCTTAAAACTTGAAATATCTCATTGTTAGAATAAATGGATTTATACCACTAAAATTAATATTTTTATACAATGATATTTTTCTTAGCATATTTTAATTGAAATCTTATATGTATGTAAGATAGAAGTTAGCTGATAGATTGTTGGAATTACATTCTATATCAATGGATGTAATGCATGTTTAAACCATTGAAAGATGTTCACAAAATGCATAAAGGTTTATATTTCATTACCCTCTCTTGATCTTACCAAGAAATATAATTCAATTTCAGCAGAATTTTGTTGTGGTGATTCCTTGAAGACAATGACCGATATCGTTAAGAGCCACAACAACAAATACTCCTTAACATGATTGCCTGGAACAATAACCATTGATTCTGTTTAGGATTTTAAATCACTGCGGTGCGAATTTCAGAGAAAAATGGGCACAAGTAATAAGGACCCAAGTATCAACTCCCATGAAAACGCAAGTGCAAGTTGCACGATTATGGAAGGAAGAGGTTGAAGTCTGTTTAATATCCCCATTCCATTATGCCTTTCTTAAACTTATTGCAGATTCACGCAATTCTTTCTGTTCTTTTGTCTTGCCCTTTGCTTGCTTTCGTGAACTTCATCAGTAGTGCTGGTAACGGTATGCCATGCAATGAGCCGAAAAATGTAATTGTAGTGGTTTTGGGCTTTCCTAAAACGTGAGAACTAGCTTTCTTTTTACTGAAGGTCAAAGACATAAATGCCACGAATCACAATGTCAATGTTACTTCAAATGGCTAAATGAGTTTATATACATTTTAGTTTCTTGCAAATGGTAAATGTTATGTACTATTTAGCCAAAACAAATTCAAGATTTTGCAAATGTGTTATATTGAATCTGTAGTTCTAATGACAAAGGTCAAAGTTCTGTAGTTCTAAGGTCAAAATGTCCAGTACATGGTAACAAAAATTAAAAATAAAACGAACATAATTTGAACATTTCCCAATCACTTTAAGCCTTAATTTTTCTTTTAATTCGAAGAATGCTTGTTCACACAACGCTTGTTTTTTTTTGAAGTAATACTGGATATGAACCATTATGTTTGTTAATCACTTTGAACTTGATGATGAACCAACTTCGTCACTCGATACCATAACGATTTATAAGGAATACTTTAGGAACGAAAGATTGAAGGGAGAGAGATTCCTAAAGTCAAATATTTCTTCAAATTTTATGAAGGAACTTTTCGACATACAAGTCTTTACACATTACACCAAGCTGCCTGTTTTTTGGAAGCTTAACAAGTTAATTCAGAATTTGTATTAGATATCATTTAAAAGCAATAAAATTTTTTTGAAAAAATATCATTTAATGATAAATTAACAGAAAATTAAATATAAAAAAATTCTTATTAATTGGATAAATAATAATTTAATGCACTCAATCACATAAAACAAAAGATCGTTTATAATAAAACAAAGAATAATTTATAATCTGAAAAAAAAATACTAGAAAACTGTATTGTGATTTCATGTAAAAACTACTCAATTGTTATGGAACTGAAATAATTTTTTTAATTTATTTTGTTTAGGAAAATAAACAAAAAGAACTCTTGACGAATTCTTATTTAAGGTATATTCTCATTTCATTCTTTTGTTCTTATTTTGAATAGGTATTGATTCTTTTGAACATAAAACGTGTATTTTTTTTTATTATACGATTTAAAAGAAAATTAAAAGAATTATTCAACTATTACTTCAACGAAATTTTTATAGCGTAGTTCACAAACTTAATTACTCATTGTTTAAAATTGCAAACTAAAAATTATCGGACGATTAACGGAATTGGAATTTTTTTTTTTTGTTTCTCGCACTTTTTTTGTTTTGTTTTTGTCAAAAATTCCGTTCCATTTGCTTGCATTTTCGGAAGACTATTTCGAGATTTTTCGCCGCATCAAATGACTGGGTTTTTTCTGTTCACCAATCTATTAGAAGAAAATTTTTTTTTTTTCAGGTATATTTGTTTTACTACTGAACCGAGAATCCACGGTTAAAAACTATTTAAAGATTGAAATGCGGAAAAAAAGTAAAAATATCAAGTTAACAAAAACGGAAATGTAAATAACTTAATTGAACTCTGACGATCTTTCAAACTGGTGAACAAGAATTCTGAAAGAAATTAAAAGGGAACGGAAATTTCACTAATAGTTTTTTTCTTATTTAATTAAAAATGATGCTTATTCGTTGAAAATACGCTTTGAATTAAAACATGAAGCTTAGGAATTTAAAACAAGATTTTACAATTCTTATCTATCATCGATGTACATTTATAGTCACAATAAAAGAGACGATATTTTTAAAAAAATCGTTTTTATCGTTAATTTTAAATCGTTTGACAATCGTATAAAATATTTATTTGAATGAAATTAATTAAATAAATGTATTATATTCAATATCTTAATAAAAACACACCACTAGTTAAAAAACATTTTAATAATTAATTGATTTTTCTAAAAAAAAGTATATATTATTATTTGTAATCAATTGCTAAATTTTTAGATTATATTTTCTATAAATTTTTACTCAATATCACTATCTCTCAATAGTTTATCAATCTAATCATATAATTTTATTTTAACATAAATTGAGAAACAAGAGGTTTTTCGTAATATGTACATTGATATCGATAACTTATTTACAATGGGGGAAAAAAAACTCAGCATAATCTACAATGAGAAGTTTATAACAAACAGACACCAGCACAGCGAATGATAGATATTTTAATAACAAATTATTTATCAGTATTCCTTTTCACATCAAGATTATTTATTTTAAAATTTATATATTTTTCTAATTTAAACAAATTTTCTAAAAAAAAAAAAATTCTATTTAATAATACTTTTATTTTTATAAATTATTGAATGAAATTAGTGCCTCAATTCTTCGTTTTTTTTTAAAATAAATCTTTTAAATCCTTGCGAAACATAGTCATTTTTTTTTTCCGATCTTTCATAACAAGTTTAGGCATAAAAAATTCCATGTCACATTGAAAAATAAAAAGGAAAATGAAATTATTCATTGCATAGTATATGCATGAGCTATGATGTCATATATTTTCTCTGCGATTTGTACTAAAACAAAAACAACAAAAGACTTATTCTAGGAAAGAATAAATTATTTTAGTAAAAATTTATCCTTCATAACTTTATTGAATGTTGCGTGGTGCCATCTATTGCAAAGGGTGCAAACTTAGCGATATGAATTTGTTCAGTTGACAATTTAGAATCAGAATAAAATATTTTCATTTTACATTTTAATTACTTCACAATATTCACACAATTTAAAAATAAAAAAAAAACTTTTGATAAAATAACTTCTTCTGAAGGATTCTTTCGTAAAATTATTCTTATAAAAATTATAAAATATTATTTACAAACTTTTATACGAATCCAGAATATATTCGTCCATGTTATTCAAAGCTTATCTTTGTTATTTTTTTAAAATAAACAATATAAAAATAACTTCTTTTTTGTTCTTCACTAAGATATTTCCATAAATTTTTAAATGAAAGTTAATTTCATAGTCGTACATCATCATTTACTAGTTCTTACAGTAGAAATAATAATATATAAATCAATACTAACTGATATTGTACAAGGTTTTATACAATTTGTGTAACTAAATAAATTGGAATGAAATGCTAACAAATTGTTTTATAACCAATAAACATAATCCAATGAATACATTTTTTGGGGAAAAAGTAGTCTAGTTAAATTATCGGTATTTTAGAAATTGCAGTAAATTTCGTGAAACTTTAAAATTATCCCTAAAATATTTTTTATTTTGATGCATCTGAAATTGGTAACAAAACGTTTTTATAGAGAAATGAGAAAAATTTGGCATAATATTCAAAAAGTGCAGAATTAATTTTGCCCCACTAATAATATCATTAATTTATTTAGTCAACTTAAAAAAAAAAAAAAAAAAAACTGAATTAGTTTTTAGAATTTCAGAGAACAATATTAGAATTTCATAATTTTTGGATGATAATTCAGTGGCAAAAATTTAACAAATTATTATTTTTTCAACTCTATTATTAAGAAAAAGATAATTCAATATTAAGAAGTTTTTTTTTTTAAAAAACTGTTCTACCTGTTTAAGACTTGTTCTACCTGTTCTATAATTTCTTTCTAAAATTTACTGAAAAAATTAACTTGTGCAGCAATTTTTATGAGATAATTGTTTTCAGTATTTACTAATGTTGCCACAATATTTAATATATATTAAAAATGAAGCTAATATGACAGAATATTTAGTAATAAAAGCTCTTGAAGTATTTCGAAATTTGCTTAAACATTATATAAATAAAAAACAAACAAAATTAAATTAAAAATATTGAGACATGTGCCTCTTTTTCTTTCCAAATTATTTTTATGCAGAATTTTTCTATTCTAGTTGATATGGTTTCTGTTGAAAAGATATAATACATAATAATCTATAATTATGATGGCCATTACGTATGGCTATTGTAATTATAGATTATTTACTGATGCTATTTGATTTAGTTAAAGAAATAAACTATATACTTTTCCTTTGAAAATGTATTCGATGTAACCTGGTATGTATTATAACATAACACAGAATGATATTGAATTCAGTTTTTTGTTTTCTGAAACTCCTATTGAGACACAAGATATATAGATTTAAAGTTTTAATAATAACTTTGTGATTTCTTACAATATAAAATATTCTAGTAGATTGAAAAATAAATGACAAAAATATTATCTAAACCTTTCTATCTTTTATGCAGAAAGCAATATTTGTTTATTATATGCAATCATACAACACAGGAAGTTAGCAAAAGGTGGAAACCTAATTCTCTTCACTCTAAATTTAGTCATGGAAGGAAGGAAATTATTTCATTCTTAAACTCTTTATACAATATCCTTCCTTTCTTCATATCCTTGTTTAAGAAAGAACTGAATATTCATAGCATAATTTTATCAATTATACTTTAATACGAACTTTATAATCTGATAGTCATCATTTCAATAATTAAGAAAAGATAATCTTTTTATCTTTCAATATCACAATTTTTTTAGAAATCAAAATCTCACTAAATCAGTTTTAAAACTGAATTAATTTCTATTTGTAAATAGAATTTCTTTCAAAAATTTTATAATTAAATAAATAAAGTATTATTTAATTATATCAACTAACATAATTAAGAACAGCTAATAATAACAACTAACATAATTAATTATATCAACTATTTTAATTATATCAATTTACATAATTAAGAACAACTAATAATGACTACTAACATAATTAATTATATCAACTATTTTAATTATATTAACTAATTTATTTAATTATTTAAAAATACATATATTTTTTTCTCAATTTAAAAATTTTAATTCTTGTATAATTAAATTTTAATATCTTTTCCTTCATGAAAATTCCCAGTTTGATCAATGAAGAATTAGTAAATCTTTTATTTTGATTTTGTATAGAATTGAAATCTTTATCTTTTAGTTATAACAGCTCAGTTTTAAATGATTAATTTCGTTTAACTAAAAACAAATTTCAAAATCTGAATTAATTTTTATTTGTAATTAGAATTACTTTCATAAAAATTTATAATTTGACAAATAAAGTATTAACTAATTAAAAATTAATTAATTAATTTAGAACAGAATCTCTTTAAAAAGTAAAACAGAAACAGAAAATAGTAAAACAGAACATATTTCTTTCTTTTTTTTTTATTGTTCTTTTCGGCGTGTGAAACTTATGAAACAGAACTGCGAAACTTTCTGTCCAGTAACCGAAGAACAAAGAGGCCACCTTCGAGTTAAAAAAGATCTATTTTTTTCTCTAATAAAGAACCAATCAGTCATTTACAGAATATATCACCTTTATTGTAGAATACGATACGGAAGTGAAGAACATCACACCTAAAAAAATACCAGAACAAAAAAGAACCGAAAAAGAATGGAAAGTAGAAGTTCTTAACAGATTGGCTTCGAGATCCATTCTAGCAAATCGTTCTAGCCCAACAACAACAACACGCGCTGGCTTTTAAGATATGACATCGGATCAGCTTACAACAGAGAGTTTAAATTGCTACTTCAGAATGATGTATATTCAGAAGCAACATCTGATAAAAAGGTAAAGGAGCCATAGTTTAGCCATTTCTTGATGGCCAGAAGAGATGCTGTCAAAGTCATGGTTGAGAGGCTTCAGTTGTCACGTGAGAAAGCCTAACCTTACGTTTTATTTTTTGTTTCTTAACAAAAGAATTAAAGGATTAAGTGATTTATTGAATTTTAAAAAAATACTATGCTATTTGTTTTTCAGATTAATTTACAGTTAAAAGTTCCAAAAGTACAAAATTTATTCAACACATTTTTTATAGATTTTAAATGAAATAAAAAGGATTTTTTTCTCAAATTTTTAGAATCAATCTATAATTTGGAAACGTTAATCTCATAAGTTATATGAATATATAGATCGCATCTCGTTTTTGACTTGATCTAACTTTAATAATAATATTTTAAATCCATGGACACGATAACAATAGCAACATCGCATCTCGTAAAACGAGAATATTTGCGGAAAAGCAATGAAATTGTAAATACTTTTATTTTTAAATACTTTAATGAATAATCATTGAATAAATGTTATCTAATTAATGAAGCATTAAACAAATCAAGAACCGTTAACTAAGTAATAATTGGTGCATATTTCTTACTACAAAGAAAGTTTTGAAGTTATACGATAATTTACGAGTTATAGAATAATATGAACGATATATTTTATATATCATTCATATTATTGTATAACTCGTATTATTAAATATACAATAATTTATGAGTTATACAATAATACGAACTATATATTTTGAAGTTATACAATAATACGAAAATTTAAGTTTTCTTAAAAATTTCAATATATTATAAAAATTCAAAATAAATCGAAAAAAAAAAAAAAAGAATGTTAAACTGATAAAACAAGGAAAATTATGCTTAAATATTTGGTGGATTTTAAAATAGAATTATTGAAAAATTAATATTAATCCATTAATTGATTATTAATATTTCGTACGCTTATTTATATTGCGCTATCTATTTTATTCATTAACTGATGATAAATAAGATTTAAAATAAATAATTACTTATCACTTGGATGGATGCTTCAAAAAAAAAATATTTTCGCTAAGAATTATAACTCAACTTTCTAGCAATATGGTTTTGAATTTAAAAATAACGGCGAATCTTCGTAATTTTAATCGAAAATAATAGCAATATAAGTCTTAATAGAAATATAGTATAATTTTTCTTTAGTGTTTCAGAAATTAATTTTCTAATGGAGAAACTAATTTCTAAATTACATTAACAGTTTGATATAAAAGCAACAGATAATCCCTTTTAAGTTATTATTAAACAAAAACATTTAAATTAATTCGACATAATTTCAAGTTGAAAACGATTTTCATTGAAAGTTTTCACTTCATTTTATTTCATTTTAAAGTAAAAAAAAAAAATCGTGCTTGATAATATTTTTTATAAAACTCTTCGATTACAATTGTTATAAATTTTCATAACAAGCATTAAAAAAAAATAATGCTTTCTTACATTTATGTTCGCTTGCAATCTATATAAACATTAGACACATTCATCTTAAATCAGTTTCATAAGCTTTTGAAATTAATTCGAAAGAATCATTTAATTTCTTTATATTTTCATTAAAAATGAACAACAAAACGATCTTAAAAAATATTTTTCAAATATACATTAAACAAACGGCTAAAAATACTCGTTTCTTTTTCATTGCATTAACGGAAACTGCAATTCAGTGGAAACGTTACAACACATTTCAGCTAAAGACAAAGAAGGTCGTTAATTTAAGCAGTTAACGTGGTATGATTCCTATTTTAAGTACACATCAAACACAGAAGTAAGTAGAGCATACATTATAATGACAATGCCACATCACAGGCAGCAAACATGAAACTAAATTGGAAAGTTCACGACAAAGTACCCATAGAAAAAGACTAACGAGGCTCGAAAAAATTATTCAAGCGAAAACAAGCAAAATTCTATGGAACAAAAAAAGTCTGCTTCAAGTCAAGCTTCTAAGTTCGGTCAACAATTAACCATCTAACAATTCTTCCTTTAATGATTTTTTTTTCTTTGCAAGCGATTTTCATTCATATTGCTGGCATTCTCTGAGATTTATCAATTAATCTCCAGATGCAAACATGATTTTAATACCAAAAAACCTTTCACAGGCCATTTTTCGATAGCGTCACCTTTTGGTTTTACACCTGCCAGAACATCTACCAGAAGAGATTCTTCTCTCATAATCTTCATTCAATGTTCGGGTCACTCGCTTATCTGATGAGCTTTATTTTGTTATTCGAATAAGAACGCCTAAAGCGAAAGAAATGCCTAGTGAAAGTATGGATTCGAGGCTGCTTTCTCTCATGCTTTAAGGTCAAAAATCTTCCGTTAATGTACATAGTGGATTTTATTATGTAACAGCACAACGCAAAGGTTATGTCAATATACTATATGATATAATATTCAAATGGAAATCAAACGACTTGCTACTAATTTATATATCTTCGAAAGAAAACAAAACAAAACAAAAATGTAATTCAACATACAATAGATTAAATGTTTGAGAGTATTAGAAGATTTTTTATGTGTATAAATATTAGAAGAATTTTTATAATTTTTTTTTGATAAAGCTGATATTCAACTATAAAGAGATGAAATAAGCCTAATCTTTTATTCTAAATTTTCACACCAATGGCTTATGTTTTGTAATAAATCGTAATAAATGATTCGTTTAATAATAAATAAAATAATAATAATAATAATATTAAATAAATAAAAAATAATACTACTACATAAATAATTCGTTTTGTTCAAAATAACTTTAGATTTTAAAACATTTTATAAAGGTAGAATAAAATTAAAAGGAGTATTTGTATGCTTTCATTCGAAATTGTTGAATGACAAAATATTCTATGCTAAATTTTCATATCAATGGTTTGTGTTTTGTAATAAATCGTAATAAATGATTTGTTTAATAATAATAAATAAATAAATATAATAATAAATAAATAAATAATAATAATAAATAAATAAATAAATAATTTGTTTTATTCATAATAGCTTTAGATTTTGAAAGATTTTACAAAGGTAAAATAAATTTAAAAAGAGTATTTGTATGCTTTCATTCGAAATTGTTGAATGACATTTTATGCTAAGTTTTCATAATTTTCAAAATTATTTTGTTGAAGCTGATACTCAACTATAAAGAGATGAAATAAAAAATACACAACCGTTTGAGAAGGATAAGACAGATAGAAAACAACTTGCCATTTTAAATAAATATAATGTTTATTAATAAGCTCATAATCTTACATCTAATCAAAAGTCTTTTTTTGTTATAACTTGTTGGCAGATGCCGAAAAAAATCTCGAAAATTACCTAATATATATGATTAATTTCTTTACGTAATAATAATAAATATATAATAACCAAATAAAGATGGGAGATGTTAGATTAATTTTATAAGTGTTATAGTATTTGATTTAATTTTTTTTTAGTAACCAAGCGCAAAACAATTGCTGAAGCTTTTTTTTTTATGTTCTTGCTTAACAGCGTTTGCTAGCAAAAACGGTTCATATAAACTGGTTAGCGCATTTGTGAAGCATTATTTAAACCAAAATCCATATGCTTTATTTAATGAAATTTTAAATGGAAAATAATTTTTGCAATAATAATTATTGTAAAGAAAAATTTTTTTATCCAGAATAGCACATTGTTAACAAAGTATCTGATGCAATAAAGTTGATAACACTAATTAAATATTTACCTTTTACTAAACTAAATGCGTACCCTCTTGACTAGATGGCACATATGAATAACTTTTATATATAACAAATGTACGATTCACATACGATTTGAATACATGCATTAAAACTATGCCAATGTTTTCATATCAAATTGAAAGCATATATTATATATTTAGATACATCGATTACATTTGCGATTTTGCTTATTTTCTGTGAAACATAAACAGAGAATGGATTTTAAAATACTTAAATTACAAAGATATATGTTTATAGAATTAAAATTTTGAGTCATTTTCAAGCATTATAAGATGTACAAATTTGAATAAGGATAGATGATTTCGGTAAATAATTGTTTGGCAGGATTAAATAATAAAAAATATAAAAAATAATATAAACTGCAGCAGTATGTATCATTCCGTGTTCGACTGTATTTATAGATTCTTATAATTAATCATAAACTTTGTTTAAAATGTAAAAATACAATTGAATTGTAATTGTAAGGATTAAAAGAAAGTAAAATTTTATTAAATCCTAAAAAAATACTTTTCACTTTATTTTGCATATAACCATTTGAATAGTTAAAATAGCCCAGAGCTTTGTAAATAATGGAGTTACAAACACCCGGGAATTTTACAAAATGGAGAAATAATTTTAATTATATTTTCGAGGTTTTTATGTCATTTACCTCTTAAAAATAACTTTTCCCATAATGCATTCTTGAATAAACAGAGCAAACTAAATTTAATTAAATCGCAATATAAAGAATAGTTTTTATTCTTCGAAAAGAAAAGAAGAAAAAAAATTAATTAATAATTTTACAGACTACTTTTATAAAGGCGATTAATTTTAATTTTCTTTTCAGATAATAAATAGCATCAAGAATTTAAATAGAATATAACTAAATTATTGTTACAATTAATTATTAGTAAGCTGTAAAACTAGTTAGAATTTTACATGAATTAAATATCGGTTCAAAACCTTCAGTTTCTTAAAATAATATAATGTTTTCTTACAACTACTTTATCTAAATTGTTTTTATACTTTTAAATTAAATTATATCATTGTTTTATTCTTAGTTCTTAAACACGATGATATAATTTAATTAAAAGGATTCTTAGAGAATTCTTAAGAAAGAATTCTTAGAGAATACGACGACGAAATAATGAAATATGAAACGAACGCAATTTAACGAATTATTTAATTTAACGAAATAATTTAATTTAAGATTAGAAAAACAGTTCACAGAAGTTTTTTAAAGTAAATACTGTGTTATCAAGAATTATAAACACAAAGAATAGTTTTCATTTCTGGAAATGAATAAGCCAGTAAAATAAATAAATAAAACTCTTCTAGTTACTTTTTTAATGACAAATGCTTTAAATTTAATTTTAGGGTAATAAATTGTATTAAAAATTTAAATACAGTTATTTTAAATTGTTATTGCCTATATCATTTACCTCTTAAAAATAACTTTTTTCATTTACGCTTTTGAATAAACAGGACAAATAAATCTTTTTAAATCACAATATAAAGAATATTTTTTTTATTCTTCAAAAAAAAATCTAATAAGACAAAAAATAAAATAAAATATTTATTTTCAGATTACTTTTATAACAGCAGTTAATTTTAATTTTCTTTCCATATAATAATTACGAATAAATTAATGGATAAATTAGTCGTAACATCTAACACTAATCAGAACTTGAAAATTTAATCTTAAGGTCAAAAAACCGTTATTTTTTTTTAAAAAAAAAAAGCTTCAAAAATACTAGATAATATAGTGTTTTATTAAAAAAACTCAACTCTAAATAGTTTTTCCATTTTTAAATTAATTTATTTTATAGTTTTTATTATTTTATGCCCTTACGTATTTTCTTTACCAAGCCAGGTAAATTGTGTGGCAAATGGCAAATGCAAAATAGCAACAAACTTCAAAAATAATGCGTCCATCAAAACAACAAAACAAAACAACATCAACAACCAAAAATTAGTGATACGAATACAAAAATAGAAAAAGGATGTGATGTGCACGATGTCTTACAATCCAACCCAAAAAGAATTACAAATAATCAAAAGATACGGTAGAAATGGTATATAATAATAAAAACAAAGAAAAAAAACAGAAAGTGGAACATAACAGACCTTACAAATGACTAGCTGTATCCTAAAGGGGTGGCCGTTATTAATGACGTTTAGGGGTACATAAAGATGAAAAGAATAAAAAAAAGAACATATAATAACAGCGTGCTACTACAATGCTATTAACTGAAGAGATGGAAGTGATTCTAGACAAGGGGGAAAAACAGAGAGGTTTTTGGGTTCGTGTCTCTGAGCACACGTTCTGAAATTGCAATTACTAATAATGCTTTAAATCGTTATTATGTTCTGTTATGGAATTTGAAAGGTATCTTTATAAGTGTTTATACCAATGGACAGCAAAGAAATAATCATTTTTTTACATCGCGTTTGATTTTAATTCGCAGGGATGAATTTAAACCATAGAGTTATAATTATTTGACTTTTTAATCAGAATCAGGTATTTAATTACTTAATAGATGTTCATCAAATAAAAAAGTGTGTTTGTATCAATGGGCAAGTGTTTGTGTAGAAGTAGAAGTGTTTGTACCAATGGAGAAGTGTTTGTGTTAGTGTAGAAGTGTTTGTATTTGTGTAGAAATGTTTGTACTAATGGAGAAGTGTTTGTGTAGAAGTGTTTGTACCAAGAGAAGTGTTTGTGTTTGTGTAGAAAGTGTTTATACCAACGGAGAAGTGTTTGTATCAATGGAGAAGTGTTTGTGTAGAAATGTTTGTACTAATGGAGAAGTGTTTGTGTTTGTGTAGAAGTGTTTGTACCAACGGAGAAGTGTTTATATCAATGGAGAAGTGTTTGTGTAGAAGTGTTTGTGTTTGTGCAGAAGTGTTTGTGTTTGTGCAGAAGTGTTTGTGTTTGTGTAGAAGTGTTTGTGTTTGTGTAGAAGTGTTTATACCAACGGTGAAGTGTTTCTATCAATGGAGAAGTGTTTGTGTTTGTGTAGAAATGTTTGTACTAATAGAGAAGTGTTTGTACCAACGGAGAAGTGTTTATATCAATGGAGAAGTGTTTATATCAATGGAGAAGTGTTTATATCAATGGAGAAGTGTTTGTGTAGAACTGTTTGTGTTGTGTAGAAGTGTTTATACCAACGGAGAAGTGTTTGTGTAGAAGTGTTTGTACCAATGGAGAAGTGTTTGTGTAGAAATAGAAGTGTTTGTACCAATGGAGAACAAAGGAATAATATTTTTTTTATATCACGTTTGATTTTATTTTATAACAGTGAATTTAAACCATAGAATTAAAATTATTTGACGTTTTAATCAGAATCATGTAATTAATTACTTAATAAATGTTTGTTAAATTAAAATTTAAACATATTTGAATTAATTCTATATTCTAATATAAGTAATATGTTAAAATAGTACAGGAGATTTCCAGGATATTTGAATGCTAGTTTATTTAAGTATTTATTTGCTCTTAAACATTTAGAACAGAGAACAACATAATAAACGACAGCATTATTAAAAAACTAAGTTTTGTTAAAAAATATTTATGTATCTGCCATTTTAAAAATATTCATCTCATATTACTTAATTTTATTTAAACTTTTAAAGTAAGAATAAACGAATTAAAACTTATCTGAATAAACAATAAATCTAAAATAATTCAAAGCTATTTTATGAACAAACATCGTCTATAAGAAAAATGCTTATTATTTATACATATGTGCATAATTATTAATTAATTGAATTATTATTAATTAAATTATTATTGAATTATTATTAATTAATTTCAAATTATTAATTAAAGATTATAATTACATGGATAAAAAAGGAATTTTTGATACAAATTAAATTTAATAAGAAATAATCAGACAAAAATTGCATACAATTTAAGATAAATTTAAAAAAAAACCATAATGAAAAAATTATTACAAAATTTACTGAAATGTTTGCATACACGATTTATTTATTGAAATAATCTATTTTCATCAATTCAAATTAATTCATAAAGTAATATAATTTATAAAGTAATATTTTTTTTTCTTAATGTTTATAGAATATAACGAATCGTTTAAGTAAAGAGTAAATTGCTATTTTACAATTGCTTAAAAATAAATTCTGATTAAATAAAAGATGAATTGAGTTTAAAGTAAACTAAAAAGAAATGAACATACCGTAACAGCATACAAATGATCGGCTATTGTTAGATAATTTAAGCATAATTTAAAAGTTGAATAAATCTTAAATTATTTAATGGAAAAAAATAAATCTTTTAGGAAAAAAAAAAAAGCATTTTAAAATGAAAGCTATTTTGCCAGAACAATTTATTTAAATTAGGTATACTTAATCACTTTTATCTTTTGGCAAAGTAAAACAAATCTTTAAAATATAATTCTTCTTGCATAAACTCATTTATTTATTTAATTTTTTATTTTGAAAATGCATGGAATTATATTACAGTCTTCATTTCTTCCTCGTAATGTGATACGATTTGGAATAATTCTTATTGGATTCTTGTACGAGGAAATCCACGAACTCAGCAAGTTCGAAGACTTCTTTTCTTCATGGTATTTTAGAATGGTAATTTCATCAAATTAAAACCATTTGATGTCAACTTTCTTAATGTTAACTAGAATATTTTCTATACAATAAATTTATGTTTTAAATGAAAAACATATAATAATATTAGTTAAGTAAAGAGTAATAATAACTTATTATTTGCATCTCTCAAATTGTGGCAGTTAAAAATTTCTATACAAGTAAAAAAAATATTTTATTTAAAAGAGGCACAAATATTATTTCTAAAAAAGAAACAAATAAATGATGATTTCACTTGGATGTACATGCCTTCTTTTTATATTAATAATAAGGCAATAAGTAACATTTTTTTATTACTCAAAAGAAGAAGATAATGAATTATATCAATGTATGAATAAATAAAATGACGATAAAAAAAAAGTTACGGTTATTATAAAATTATAGAAGCACAATTTTTATAATGATTCACAATTGAAATAGTTATTTCATGTTCAAGAATATTAATTTTAGTTCAGTTTTTAATACGTTAAATTAGGGTTAGTGAATTAAAAATTAAATTAGAGTACCAAAAATACCAATTTAGAGTACCAAATTAAAAATAGAATACCAACCGGTAATCTAATGCACATGTTATTTTAAATAAATACTTTTCACTAAGAGTCTACTCTAAGATTAATTATAAAGGTATTTATATAAAGGTAAATAATTATGATGTAAAAATTCCAAAATAAATCTTGAGTGAAGAGCATTTAATCTTGTATTTGGCATAACATATTTCTTAATGAAACATCATAAACCCACCTTTCGATTTCTTAGGGAATAATTTGAAGAAAAAAATTTGTCTTGAGGAACATAAAATATTTTAATACTAATCACTACTTTTTTTCCCAGAAAAGTTTAAAGAACGAATAATTTATATAATATACACCACGAAATATAAATAAAAATATTGAATACAATAACATTCGATCTTTCGGCAAAATATTTAAAAAAATTATTGAAAAATCAAGAAGTTTAACATTGAAATAAACATATGTCAAAACATATAAAAAACATGTTGATTTGCATTTGAATAAAATAAAAATTTCGCTACCTTTTTTTATATATTTTTATACAGCTATAATTTAAAACAATTGAAGAAGTATATAAACATCTCAATCTTTGAGATCAAGATATTAAGACCTGATCTATGGTTTTAAAATTTCTACGAATAGGTGAATGGAATTTTCTTTTTAAAATTCTTCTGTTCTATCGAACATCATATAAATATAGAATAATTACGACGAAAAATGTCAGACGATTAACATGTCATCGCACGGATTGAAATCCTAAAATTATTCTATGATTAAACCAATAAAAAAAATGGAACGCTGTACATTCGACCTTATAAGTAAAAATATCCCATCATTTTCATCCTAAATTCCAGCAATTAGATATTTAAATAAAAACCAATTTTCAAACGAGTTAATGAACGGGGAAAAAGAAGAAAAAGGATCTTCCACGAAGGTTCTTCGTAACAAATTACGAGGTATGAAATAACTGTGGATAGAAAAAAGAACACACAAGAAAAGAAAAATGGTCGGTTAGAAGGGTAAGAAAATGCACCTAACATTTTCGCTTTTTCTTATTCGGACCAACTCCTTTGAAAGACGTCGGACCTGTTTTGATGCATGCAATTAGGTCTGCGAACATAACTTCTCAAGGACATTTCTTCGCTGGCTACCTGTTAAAAGAGAGAGAGTGTGTTTTCTGTGTCAAAAATCTTTTGAGTCACTTATTTAGGTTGAAATGGGTCAGCGAAGGATGTGGTTTTTTAACGGGTGTGTAATAACTTTGTTGCCTTATACGGAAATCGCAGCGATGAGTATTTCGAAAAGTACTTCAAATACATCAGATGTACTTAAAGCTACTTTTAAGTAGATTTCATTCGAAATTGTTGATGGACAAAATGTTTTATGCTAAATTTTCATATCAATGGTTTATATTTTGTAATAATTCTTAATAAATAACTCTTTTAATAATAATAATAAATAAATAATTATAATAATAATAAAAAATAATAAAATAATAATAATATTAATGATTATAAAATAATAATAAATAAATAAATAAATAAATAATTCGTTTTGTTTAAAATAGCTTTAGGTTTTAAAATATTTTACAATAAAATAAATTTAAAAGAAATATTTATATTTTCCTTTTTTTTTTTCCACCAAATATTTATTTAAAAGGGGGGAAAGCTTTCTTTAATTAGTGATTAAAAAAAAAAAATTTTTTTTGTGGAAAATAAAAATATTCCTTATTTCCTCAGGATAAATTATTAGTAATGTTTAAATAAAATTAGTGTACAAATTTCAATTAATTATTTAATTGGAATACAATAATAAAAAAAAAAAAAAACATGTAATAGAAATATTGTTAAAAATCATTAATTTATGGTATAATATTAATTAAAGTTTATCGATTTTTCGAATTTATTAAGTTAAAAGTTGATACAAAAATTTTCATTTCTTTTAATTTTTTATTGGTGTTTTCTTTTAAAATTATTTTATTTGCAGAGCCATATGTTTGAAAAATAAATTACATTTTCCAACACAATTAGAATTTTCGGCTTTTTTTTTCCAGTTTTAAATAAAGATTTTAATAAAATCTTTTTTGACAAAAAATCTATTTAAAAGAAATATATAGTTTAATTTCAGCAATCAGACATCAACTGTCTACTAACTAATTGTAAATGCCTGCATTTAAAGTTTACAATATTACTAGGTTTTTGTAATGTTAGATTCAAATTTCTTGTATTAAAAACAAAAGTGAACTTTTACTAAAGTAATCAAAACAGTACTTTAACTTTATTTTTGAATCTACTTTTAGCAGAATTTTGAACAAAATTAATTATAAATATAAATATTTATAATAAATGATTCAACTTAGAAAGTATTTTCAGTACTTTTTCTAATAATAATAATTTTTTAAATTAGAGAAATACACTAAAAAAATATCAAAATAGATTCTGCGCAAAGTATTAGTTTTCAAAAATAATACTTTTACTACAAAACTGATTGGACATTCGACTGTTAATTCATTTTTTGATAAACAGTTAAATTCATTTGATCAAAAAATTTTAGTTAATTATTCAAAACAAACATAAATAATTAAATAAAAATAAACAATTGATTCAAATTAAATGATCTAATTGATAGTCAAACGATTAAATTCAAATCTCTTCGCTACATAGCCTTGTAGACTTTTATAATATTAGGACACGAAAAAATGTTACTTATAATAAATGGAAATAATATTTGGAATAAATTTATAAATAATAACAACCTTTATTTTTAAGTATGAATTTTAAAAAACCATTCTTAAATGAAACTTCTAATTAAATAATTCTTTAATTATTGCAAACATTTTGAATCTAATCCATAAGCAAATTTACTACTGTGATCAAAAAGTAAGACCAATTATTATTTTTCAAAAACTCTTTGTTAATTCTTCCAAATTTATTTCATCGCCTTCAAAGTATTCCCCTCCGGACACAATGCCCTTATGCTAACTTTTTTTCCAAACCTCAATGCATGCTAAAAAGTCATTGGCCGGAATGGCCTTCAAAGCGCGCGGCGATTCACGTTGAATCTCTTCAATCGACTCAAAAGGTGTCCACGGAGTGGGCTTTTGAATTTACGGAATAGTCAGAAGTCGCACGGTGCGAATACGATGGTTGGCATTCAATGTTTTCGGTACCAATCGAGATTTGACGCGTTTGAGGTCCAAAATGGAATTGACAGATCCTTTTAAAATTCCAACATCATCAGCAAGGTCTCTAATTGTAAATCGACGGTTTGCAAGCGAAAAATCTTTGATTTTTTTGGTCGTGAGCTTCGTCGTTTGAGGTTGATGGTCGACCAGAAGTCTCTTCGTCTTCAACGTTTCTCTGCCTTCTTTGAACTGTTTATACCACTTCTACTATAACCATTTCTTTCCGATATAGGAATGCTCACCGAATGCCCTCTGCAACATTCTATAAGTTTTAGCAAACCAAATAGAATGCAAGTTCTTTGCTCAATTAATTCAGACGTTTCAAAATCGCCTGGAATCAGTTTTAGCGTCTCACAAAGCCAAACGTAACTCAAACACTAAGGAATATTTTGACGTTACATTTCACACATATGTCAAGCACAGTGTCAGAAACCTAAAAAAAAAAAAAAAAATTGAAATTCCACAAGCCCGGGAATTTAAATTGAAAATTGGTCTTACTTTTGGACACAGTAGTATTACTTCATGAATAACGTAAAACAAGACTCCTGAAATATGGCATCTGTGGACATTATGTTTTTGTTAATTTTATCCTTGAAAAGTTGGCATCTTGCAGACAAACGGATCTAGTTGAGTGCTGAAATATTTCTCTTTTGTTTTTTGATATTCAATGGCAGACACGAAATAAAATACAAAAAAAAAAAAAAAAAAAAGGTTTTTGTTTTGTTTTGTTTAACTTTAAGATTTCTTGACATGTGCGTTAAGATATAAATATTCTGATTTTATCTGAATAATTTTTATCAGATGTAAGAAAATAAATATTCTGTAATTTTTTGTGACTGATTGTACTTTTAATAATTGAATATATATATATATATATATTCAATTATTATCATTCAAATTAGTCACAAAATTTGTATACAAAATATATATATATATATATATATATATATATATATATATATATTAAGTTTGATGTTGCAATTGGAGTAAGTATTATTTAATTTCGATTTGGTTTGGTTTGGTTTGGTTTATCATTCTACGATCATTTTTTACACACTTTTGGTTAATAAGACTGGGGACTACAGTTTTAACGGGGATTCCGAACCACTAACAAACATCTATACCTTCGCCAGGATTCGAACCTGAATGTAAGATATGTAATTATGTGGATCATGAACATTCGAACCTGAATGTAAATCATGTGGGACGATATTTAATTTAAGGGCCTGATGGCCGAGTGGCTGGCGCTCGGTACCACAGGTTTCAGGTTCAAGTCCTGGCAGTGTCATAGATGTTTGTAGGGGTTCGAATCCACTTTAAACCGTAGGTTACCAGTCTAATATGACTGTAGAGCGTTAGGCATAGGGCAGACTATCGTATCCCCATAAAAAGAAGACATTTATGTCTCGAAATTTACCGATAGGCAGACGAGCCTTGACCCACCATGGGGTTGTTGCGGCAATGATGGTGATGATGAATGGCTGAGTGATTAGCGCTCTGGCGCTTGGTGCTACAGGCTTCAAGTTCGATCCCATGGTTATTTGTAGTGGTTCGAATCCACTTTAAACCGTATGTCCCTGTGAATAAAGTCTAATATGGGTATAGAGGGCGTAGGGCCGACAACCTTACTCCGTAAAAAGAAAACAACTCATGTCTCGGAATTTGCCAGTAAGCAGACTGCCCTGGCGCACCATAGGCAGTGGTGGCCATTTAATTGTTTCATTCAATTATTATTATTTGAAATTCAAAATCAAATATGATGTTTTTTCTGCTAAAAGCATTATGATTTGTTAAGGGTATATTAATGTCAGTATACGTATTTAATTCTATATTTTATTTGTAATAGTGAATTATTGACAACATATGGAATAAAGAATTTAATGACAGTGCATTTAAGAATAAATGAGAAGCATGAGAATGAATAAATTATCAATTTCCGCTAATGATTTGTATTGCAGTGACTAGCTTGAATAATTGTTAAGAATTAACAATAGGTTTATCTTTCTTTTAACTAAAACACGAAATCCTCACTGCACTGAAGCACTGAAAATCTTCAAAAAGGCATTATTTGCTTTTTTTTAATAAAAATGTACTACAGCAGTGTCTGCGTAGAGTGATTTATGTAAGTTGGTTTGGTTTGCAGCTCTATGGTCACTTTTTGCACCCTTTCGGCTAATTAGACCAGGACTTACAATGTGGATTCCAAACCACTAAAAAAACATCCAAAACCACCACTAGATTCGATCCTGAAGTACCAACAGCCGGAGCCTTAACCAATTGGCTATGTGGCATCTAGTCTAGAAAACGATGAATATGTTATAATAGTCGCAAATGAAGATAAATCAAATGCCTGACTATTAAAAAATTACGATGCTTATAATTAAGCATCATAGGGATAATAACCCTACCCCATTAAATAGAAAACCTCTCCTGTCTTCAAATCTGCCAGCAGGCAGACGGCCTTGTCCCACCATGAGGCTATTGCGCCATTGAAGTAGAGGATAATTAAGCATTTAATTTTTATTTTGAGTAAATAAAATACTTTTTAATATTATACATATTATTACATTTAAATTAAAAATAAAGAAACATTTATATTTCCTCTTCTGTCAGTTTTAAATGAGAATAAGTGAATGGGAGGGGAAAAAACCCAATTAATATTATCCATGCATCAACGGAAAATATTTTATTTTTAAGAATCATAATAGGATAAAAATTCCCTGAAATACATCCATTTCGCTTTCAGAAGAAGAAAGTTGCAGTTAAAATTCCATCCATGTGTTTAATTTTTATTTATTTGTTATTTTTTTAAAAGAGAAACTTCCTGTAGGAAGAACGGAAATTAGGCCAAACTGTCTTGAACGAGAAGAATTTTGATTGCGGTTATCAGATTCCCGTAGCATTGGGTTTCATCACTTTCTTAGAAGTGAGTCCAGTTGTAAAAAATAAAAATATTCTTGTTTCAGATGTTTTTTTTTAATAAATAATCATTTTTGCACACTTTTTTATATAAATATGAAGTTTTTGACGGCATTTTATAAATAATTTTATGGTGACACATTCGAAGATTCGCTTAGATATTTTTCAGGAATGAATATGTAATTTTGAAATTTACTTTTTTTCCGTAATTTTTTTGACACGAGGCATTATTATTTTTTTTTTATGAAAAAAAAAGTGTTATTTTTAACATCTGTTGCTTTTGTTTTCTTTTGCAATTGGAATGGTATTTTCCTACTTTATGAAATTTTCGAAGGATTTTTAAAAATGATTTTCTGGTGACATATTTTGTGATCCAAGATTTGCGTAAATATTTTTCAGGAATGAATATGTAATTTCGAAATGTCTTTTTTTTCGTTAATTTTTTTACATGAGGCATCTGTTTTTTTTATGAAAAAAGAAGTATCTTATGTATTATTTTTAACATTTGTTGCTTTTGATTTCTTTTCAACTGGGACGGTATATTTTCCTTCTTTTATTTGTAAATATAATAACGTAGGCAGAATGTATTGGATTGAAAGTGAAGAAAGAATAAAAGCAAATTAAAGATATGCACTTTTCGTTACTCTATGGTAATATGCGAATTTACTATAGAGTAACGAAAATGAGATAGAATTAGAATAAAAAATGAAAATAAATATGGTAGCCAATTTGTTGCTGGTTTGCAATGCGCTTGTTGATTTAAAAAAATGTTTTGGTTTGTCGCTTTACGGCCATTTTGTGCCCACTTTAGGCTAATTAGACCGGGACCTATAGTTAAACATGGATTCCTAACCACTAACAAATATCCATGTCATCGCCAACATTCGAACCTGAAGCCCGTGGCTTTAAAAAAAGGAGGGCACACTGTTTGGTGGATTTTCTGGAAAAGAAGCCAATTTCTTCCGGAGAAAATATCTCATTATTTTCGTAAAAAGAAGCTTATTGACTCTTTTAATATAAATTAGTAGTTTACAGTCTGGAGTTGTTTAAGGTATTATTTCTTATCTTAGGTTTCAATATAAGAAAACAATGAAATTACAACAGACATTAAATTTCATTGTTTAGATATCAAATATGAAATAAAAGGTAAAGTATTTTCAATAACTGATGATAAGAAGAACCCAATATTTCAGGACGGCCTTCTTTTCTGTTAAATATAACTATTTTTTACACAATTTGATACAAATGCAACTATTTTAAACAGTTTGATACAAATATAACTATTTTATACAATTTGATATAAATATAACTATTTTATACAATTTGAACAAATTTTTATACAGTACTATTTGATACGCGCTGTTTTTAAAAACATTATTAAGAAAAACATGTAGTTTTCTGAAATTATTTGTGCTTACAAATATAAAGCTGAATATGAATATTTATTTTTAATTTGTTTTGAAATATTGTAAAAATTTGCTAAAAGGATATATATTGCATAATTGCATATATATATATATATATAGAGAGATATATATATAGATATAGATATATATACAATACATATCCTTTTTTGCAGGTATATATTTTTCTAAAGTGTTATTTCAGAATTTGCTATAAAAAATAACAGGTGAGTGAGTTGCATTACATTATGAATATGCTAAATAATTAAATTATGAATTAAATATTTGCACAAAAAGTCTTGCCAAGTATTAAATAAATATTAAAATATATTAATTATAAAATAATTATTATGACGAATAACATCCAATTTTAATCAAAAAAATGAAAAAATAAATATCAACGAAATTATTATTAAGTTCATTTTTTTTTTTTTAACACAAATCAATATTTAATTTTGCAAATTATTTAAAATAAAATTCACATGTAATATATCAATTTAGTCATCAACATTTATCAATATTATCAACATTAATTTTTTTAACTGTTTCATAAAAGCTTATTCAATATACAAAATTAATATCTTTATCAATATAATAGAATAAAAGTATAAAGAAAAAAAAAAAACACTAACGAAAAAAAAATCAAAATATTAAAAAAAAAGTTTAAAAATTAGCATACAGACGAGACACTAAAAAAAAAAAAAAAAAAAACTGTATCAGCAGTTTTATTTGTATTTTAAAAGATGAAAGCAATACTTTGTGAGAAGACAAAACAATTTTTTATCAATATTTGTAGATAAATGGAGTTATTATCTAATCCTATTGCTCACAATACTCCATAACAATAAATGATGTGGATAAAAACTGATCCATTTAATATTTAAGATAACAGTTATGATAAGCGATCCGCATTGTTATTTGGAAAGCTAAGCTTTTGAATTTTTTAAGTATTGAATCAAATCTATTTTCAGACTAATTTTAAAATATATTTTAAGATTAAGACTGGAAGAGCTTAAATTATTTTATTGCAACTCAAAATAAATATGAAAAAATAAATAATATACAACTTTCACAGCTAACGCGAGCGTAAATCGCAAAGTCAAGTCAACTTCCTATTTCAAGTATAGTATTTAAATTTCACAACTATCAAAATGATTATTATAGTGAAGAAACTTGTGTAAAAATTTTTAATTTTAAAGCAAAATTAAGTTTTTTTTTTTAAAAATAGCTTTAGTTTTTTATTTTATTATTTTTAAATATGAAGGACAGAAAATTATAATATATATTTCAAGTCGGAAGTAAAGCTTAGAAAATAATTTATTATTTACTAAATTGGAAATATTCTTTTTGCTATTATTTATAAATTTTGAAATGCACTTAGATTAACTAATAACATTTATATGATATTAACTAAGATATATAACAATACGTTCAATTTTATATTTTATATTCATAATAATTTAGTATATCAAATTTTGTAAAAATCTTAAAAGTTATAAAATAGTTTATAGTTTAAATAAATAATTTTAAATAAAATTAGCCTAAATAAATCATTTTCTATAAATAATATAAATAAATAATAATTTTAAATAAATAGCAGTTTAAAATAATTTTAAATAAATAATAGTTTAAATAAATAATTATTTTTATTTCCGTAAATTAAATACTATTAATCAAAAAATTTTTTTTAAATTTTCATATGCATTAGATAAATATATAAAAAACAAAAATGTAAAATAAATTTAAAAAAAAAATAAAAATAAAAACATACCTTAATAAAAACTATGCCCTACAATTTTCCATTATATTTTTCTCCCTCTTTTCTTTCCAAATTATTAGTATTAAATCCATAAACGAGAAGCTTCATTCACTGAGGAGATGCTGGTAAAGCCTCCACCAGCGACAATGTTTGTTTGACCGGTTTTGTGGCTTCCACTGTGACCGAAACCTGTGGTCGCTCGCACTCGACTACTGAAGTGAAAATAAATGAAGGAAAGGACCATCTGGTTTCGATCGTGACGTCACACAGGTTGGAAGAACAAGTAAAAGAAGTGTGGTCCGGAATAAGAAAATGAAATTTAACTGGAAGGCGGCACTTAACCACTTTGGTTCATACGGCTTGTTTTCTTAAAGTGGCACTTTTCATTCTTTCGTCACTTTTCCACTGATTCTGCATTTAAACCCTACGAGTTCCGATTTAGTGTTTAAAGTAATTTAGTAATTTGTTTTTATTTTTTTAAATTCTTGTAAAATTATTTTTAGGGAAAAAAAAAAAAAAGGAAATTTAAAGTGGAAGCCAGCCACTAAATTGGAGCTCGTGGAGTTTAAATGTAGAATCAGTGGAAAAGTGACGAAAGCATGAAAAGTGCCACTTTTTAAGAAAACAAGCCGTATGAACTGAAAGTGCTTAAGTGCCACCTTCTAGTTAAAATTTCATTAACCCCATTCAGTTCATATGGCTTGTTTTCTTAAAGTGGCACTTTTCATTCTTTTCGTCACTTTTTCACTGATTCTGCATTTGAACCTTACGAGTTTCAATTTAGCGCCCAAAGTAATTTTATTTTTTATTCTTTTCTATATTCTTGTGAAATTCTTTTGAAAATAAAATTAAATTTAACTGGAAGACGGCACTTAACCACTTTCGGTTCATACGGCACGTTTCCTTAAAGTGGCACTTTTCATTTTTTTTTCGTCACTTTCCCACTGATTCTGCAGTGAAATCCTATGAGTTCCAATTTAGTAATTTTATTTTTATTCTTTTCTAAATTCTTGTGAAATTGTTTTTGAAAAAAAAAAAAAAAAAAATGAAATTAACTGGAAGGCGGCACTTAATCACTCTCAGTTCGTACAGCTTGTTTTCTTAAAGTGGCAATTTTCAGTTTTTCGTCACTTTTCCACTGATTCTGCATTTAAACCCTACAAGTTCCAATTTAGTGTTTAAAGTAATTTAGTAATTTTGTTTTCATTTTTTTGAAAAGAAAAATTAAATTTAACTGGAAGGCGGCACTTAATCACTTTCGGTTCATATTTCTTGTTTTCTTAAAGTGGCACTTTTCAGTCTTTCGTCACATCTCCGCTGATTCTGCATTTAAACCCTACGAGTTCCAATTTAGTGTTCGAAAGTATTTTTATTTTTATTCTTTTCTAAATTCTTAAATTTTTTTGAAAATGAAATTCTTTTGTAGGATTTAACAAAATTTTATTTACTCATAAAGCTTGTTATAAGAATAGTTATAACATTTCTTAATATTAAAATGTGGATTTGTATAACTCTATTGTAAATTATTCTTATAACGGTATGGAAATTATTACCAATTATTCTACTTCTTCTACACCGCTGAGCCATGAATTGGCATGCGCTTTGCAGTACATTTAAATTGTTCACATTTTTTTAAAGTTGTTCATATAAACAATTACAACAACATGATCAATATTAAATAAAATGTAAGCAATGCTGAAATCTAGCCAATAAAAATGTACAACATTCTATTAGGTTTTTATGAACCAAATATAAAGGCATTATTGTCTTCTGCATTTTAAAAATTAAATTAAGGCAATTTCCATTCAAGTTTTTCCAGAAAAAAAAAAGCGAACAAATAAATATGGGTAGACCTTGGACATTATGGACTATGGGCAATACCTTGTATTCATCTAAGATACTTTTAAATGCATTCCCTACTTACATACTGATGTAGAAATGCATTCCTACGGTAGTATTGCATTTTAAACACAATCAGCCAGCCATTAAAAAAAAAATAAAAGCAGCACATCTATTTCTTTCCAGTTGAATTCTTTCAGGGGGTTTGTTAATGGTTACAGTTAGATTTTCTTTTCCGTTATAAATATGTATGTTTTAATTTTCAAGGACAAAAATGCATCATTTTATTGTAAGCTGCTATGGAACTGTTTTTTTTTTTTTCACTTTGCAATAGTCTTAAAATTCTTTAAAAACAATTTTTAATTCGATATCCATAAAATTATTGAAAGTACTTCTCATTCTTTGGATTTTTTCATAACCATTAAAAGTTGAGATATTAATCTTAACCCTGAAAAAGTCAAGGTTATTTAGTAGTGATATTATTTTTTAAGATAATCCGTAATGAATAATTTATCAACAAAAACGGAGCCATTTTTATCTGAAGGCTATCATGTTATTTTCATACTGCATCGGTATTTGTTGAAAAGAATGTAATTCCAGCGTTTCTCGTGAATTAATAAATACATTGAAACAAGTTATGAATAAAATGAAATAAAAAAGTTTTTTTGATTTTGACTGAAGCATACGTGCCAACTTTTGAAATTTCAATCAAATAAAATTAGCATATTCATTTTATATCACTTCAAAGTAATTGTATATGGTGTCGTACATTTAGTTAATCGATGTCGCACTTAGCAGTACTAACAATATGGGTTTTTGAAAATATTGTAGAAAAATTTCGCTATAAATGTTGCTGACTAATCAATGATGATAAAAATAAACTTTTCCATATTAATAAGAATTCTTCAACATCGGAAAAAAAAACCAGTAAAAAAAAAAAAAAAAAAAAAAAAAAAAAATCCAAGACAACAAGTGCTAAAAAGTCGTCCCTTATATTTAATACAGATCCGTAAAAGTTGCCAACTTTGTTGCAGCTAAAGAAATCCTAACTTTTGAAATCTAAGAAGACTTTTCTTTGTTAATGCAATACTTAAAAATTCACATAACCTTCAAATAATTTGAATTCGCGTAGATAAGATTTTTTTTTTTTCTATTTTCGATTAAATAAAAATACTTCAATATCGCAAAAAAAAACGTAATGCAAGGCAGCAAGTGCTAAAAACTCGTCCTTTATATTTAATACACATCCTTAAAAATTGCCAACTTTTTTTACAGCTAAAGAAGAAGCCCTAACTTCTGAAGACCAAGAAGACATTTGTTAATGCAATACTTAAAACTCAAAATAACCTTCAATTAAATTGAATTCACATGTGTAAGACTCTTTTATGGAGCCTGATGGCCAAGTGACTAGCGCTCTGGTGCTCGGTACCACAGGTTTCGGGCTAGAGTCCCGGCGGTGCCATGAATTTCTTTAATGGTTCGAAATCTACTTTAAACCGCAGGTCCCGGTCTAATATAATTGTACAGCTTAGTGCTGACAACCCTATCCCTATCCCCAACCCTTAAAAGAAAACAACATCTCATGTTTCGGAATCTGCTAGTAGGCGGACGGCCTTGGCCCACCATGGGGCTGTTGTGGTTATGAAGAAGAAAATTCTTGTATTTCAGCTTTCGATTTAATAAGAAAAGAAAATTACCACAATATCTCAAAATACCATTAAAAAGTTATTTTAGCGTTCAAAAAGCACTGCAAAAGATTTCTGTATTTTTAACATAAAAGTAAAAGTTAAAAAGTTTGTTATTGCTAAAGAAGAAACCCTAATTTTCGGAAATTTAGGAAAACTTTTTTTATTCTCTGTAAATGCAGTATTTAAAACCATGAATAACCTTAATCAATCTAAGTTCAAGTGAGTAAGGGGCTTTATGGACAATTAGCTAGCGCTCTGGCTTTTGGTACCACAGCCTCATTAGCCCACAATATGTACAAAATTATCGTAGAGCGATAAACCAAATCAAATTAAGGGAGTAAACTTTCATTTCAACTTTCGATTTAATAAAGAAAAAATATTTCAATATCCAAGAAATTCATTAAAAAAATTATTGTTCCACAAATTCTTAAGAGACGTTCTATATATTTTAAGAAAATCCGTAAAAATTTACATATACACTACGCAATTTTTAAACGCAGTAATTTTTAAATGCAATTTTTTAGTTTGTACCAACTAAAGAAGAATCCCTAACTTTCGAAGCCCAATAAAATTATTTTGTAAATGTGATACAGTTAATGTAATATAACTTTCAGTTAGTCCAAGATCATGAGGGTAAGATTCTTTTATTTTAACTTACAATTTAATGAAAAGAGAACAGTATTCCAACGAGAAGTTATTATTTCGTAAGTTTGTAAAAGACGTTCGTGCCTTTTATGAAAATCTGTAAAAATTGTCGAGTGTGATACAGCTACTTAAGAAAAAAAAAAAAAAAACTAAGATTTTTTTCTTAATGCAATGCTGAAAATTCACAAACCTTCACTTTGTTTGAGATCAAAAGGTGAAAGATCCGGAGAAGAGGTAAATGGTCTGAGATGGGAAAATAATAGCTACCAAAAAAGTTTCTTTACTCAAAAAATTATCACAGGAAAAGAAGCATCTTCACTATATAAAAAAGTCATCTTAGCTCCTTTAAGTAACTTCTCCAAAATGAAAGGATGTTGTTACTGTAATTCAGAGAAGTTCAGATGAATGACACTTATAGATTCGTGTGACTTATGGGTAGGTCAATCCAATTATTTATGAAGTATAATTTATTTTATTCATATTTATCATATTTATTATTTATTGCCGCCAAAAAATTAAATAACATAAATAATAAATAAAAAGTTAATACAATAATTAATATTGCGTGTAATTGCATTCATTTTACTACTTATTACAATATCTGTAGCATCAAAGAACAAGATTCTAAATTTTCTCATATTTAATATGTATTGTTGTCACGAAAAATAATAAATAAATAACACTAATAAAAAAAAAATAATAAAAAATAATAAAATAATTATTATTGCGCGTCATTGTGTTGATTTTAGCACTTATTTCAATATTTGTAGCATCAAAGAACAAGATTCTAAATTTTATCATATTTATTAATCATATTTATTGTTTATTTCTGCCACGAAAAATAATTTATCAATAATATTAATAATAAATAAAAATTAATAAAATAATTAATATTCTATGTCATTGCATTGTTTTTTGTGCTTATTCATTATTATTTTATTATTATTTCATTATTATCTGTAACGTTAAAGAACTAGATTGTAAATTTTAGCATATTTATTATGTATTGCTGCCACAAAGAATAATTAGTAAATAAAATTAATAATAAATAAAAATTAATAAAATAATTAATATTGCCTGTCATTGCATTGATTTTAGTACTTATTTCAATATCTGAGCATCAAAGAATAAGATTCTAAATTTTTAATATTTATTATATATTGCTACCACTAAAATAATCGATAAATAACATTAATAATGAATAAAATATTAATAAAATAATTAATATTACGTATCATTGTATTGATTTTAGTACTTATTTTAATACATGTAGCATCATAGAATAAAATTTTAACTTTTATCCTATTTGTTATTCATATTTATTATATATTGCTGCCACGAAAAATAATTAATAGATAACATTAATAATAAATAAAAAAAAAATTAATTAAAATAATTAATATTGCGTGTCCCCGTATTGATTTTAGTAATTCAATATCTGTAGCATCAAAGAACAAGATTCTAAATTTTTAATATTTAAGTGTCCTTATTTTTAATTTTCTGGTTTGTAAAATTTTCTTCATAGATATATGCTGGCCCAAAGAATTGTGCGTGTATTAATGTATTCTTCTTCTACATAGGCGCAACAACTCCGTGGTGGGCCAAGGCCGTCTGCCTACTGGCAGATTCCGAAACAGGAGATGTTTTCTTTTAGTGGGTGGGGTTGTCAAGCCCAACTCTCTATAGTCATATTAGACCGAGACCTACGGTTTAAATTAGATTCCGAACCACTATAAACATTCATGGTATCGCCAGGATTTGAACCCTGTAGCACCGAGCGCTAACCACTCGGACATCAGGCCCCTCATTAAAGTCTTAGTTAGTTATAATTTACAAATGTTTTGTAACTTTATAATGGAAATCTAAACAAACAACTAAACTTGCAATTTTTTTATGCAAGTTATTGATTGCTTTTAGTACTTCGATCACAGTAAAGCAAACAGAAAAAATTTTACAATGCACCTATAATGCTAATGTATGTAATATAATCGACTATTTTTAAAAATTTAATCTATAAATTTAGTTTAAAAAGAAAAAAAGTAGTTTCTGTATACTCTAGAAACAGTTTTTTTTATATTTTGACTCTTAAAAATTTTTTAATGATTATTTATTCTTTAATCTTTAATGCAATTTTTTTCTACAAGTATTATCAAAAGTTTAATGCAAAATTACGGAAATATGTACTTAATATTTAAATCTTTAACATAATAAAAATTAAAAATGGTATTTTAAACAGTGAATGTTAAACAGTTTTTTTACAGCATGAGCGACAAGATTAAAATATTAGTACTTTTAATTAATCTGACACTATCCGGTATTAATATCAGATAAAAAGTAGGAAAAAATATGATGATAGATAAAATTGATTAAATTATAGAAAAATAAATGGGAATTTGAAGAAAGAAATCTTTATATTGTAAATAATAATATAAAGATTTATATTATTAAGGATTTAGATAATTAATAATATAAAGATATTTCTCATATTAGAATTTAGACTCATACATTTTTGTTAAATTCTCATCTACAAGAAATCAGATGCTGAAAGTAATATAAGCAAAATATTGTATAAAATATTACAGATTGTATGAAGAAATAAAGACAAAAAAACGTTTTACAAGAAACGGTGGAATTTTTGGAATTTGAGACAATTCCCAACCGCGAGAAAATTCATTCAAAGAATGCTATTTAAACAAGAAAACTCACATGAAATTTAAAGGGCATGTGGAATAAATAAAGCTTATCGCCATATTTTTCTGGTACTGTCCTTAGATATTCCATGTTCAACAGCTGAAGTTCCTAAATAAGATTTATCATCTATTGTGAACGTATAAATAAACGCAGAATTGCTGAAGATTCTTTTGTAAGAAAGATTTGTCGCTGAGTTATTTTCCTGTTTTCTGCTTACGAAATTTTCACACGATTACAACTTATTTCCAAGCTTGCGGTTTCTGAAAAAGTGCGGCGAATTCAACGTTCGTATACGGAATTATAATTTAATTCTATTCATTTTTATTTTGTACATTTTTGGAATCAGTTGTGTAAATATTCATTGCACTACTTACCACAAAACTTTTGAACAAAATTGAAATTAAATGTTTAATTAGAAAAATATAACTTTCATCATTGTCAGTGAAGAGCCCTATGGTGGACCAAGGCTGTCTGCCTACTGGCAGATTTCTAGACATGAGATGATGTGTTTTTACGGAGTAGGGTTGTCAGCACTACGCACAATGCTCTACAATCATATTAGACTGGGACCTACGGTTTAAAGTGGATTCCAAACCATTACAGACATCCATAGCATCGCCGAGACACGAAACCTGTGGCACCAAGCGCTAGAGCACCAAGCGCACCACTTTAAAATCTATAAAGGTCTATTCAGTCACTATCTATAAATCTGCTATTGAGTGCAATGAACTTCTGAACATACTTAAAAATTCAATAAGTGAATTCCCAGATGGTTAAATGTATTGGGTGAAAAGTTCATTCCTTGGATTTGTGTATGAAGGATGTAAAACCAAAGAATTTTTGAGTTTCGCTCAAAACTGTGATGTCAAATTTAAGTGGAATGTAGAAACTCTTTCTCCTACTGCTCCTGATGTACCCCGGGTGGCGCTGAATTTGTTACAAATTTGTCTCTCACGTGGCGAATAATGTAGGGTAAAATATCCTGGATTAATCATTCATTCCGAAGAGAAATCATCATGATGGCTTACAGGCTCTTAATAAAGGTTTTTCAAGCATAATCTTGAACATTATATCTTTTTTAGAACAAATTCATAATGTGCATCCTACAATGGATCCCTGCTCATATGGATTTGGAATTGAAGATTCTTTGGCGAAGAATGCCAGGATCAGACTGCCATTCCTACTTCCCTTGCAGATGCAAATGCCTTGGCAAAATGTAAACTTATGATTCTTTCTAAGACCAAAACTAAATACCAAATTACAGAACTAAATGTCGACATAAAAACAGCTACTACTCTCACAAGTTTAAGGATGAGGCACCACAAAAATAGTAAAATGTCTGCTGATGGCGTTAAAAATACCAAAAATGTGGTAACTGCCATGATGTTCGAGCTTATTCCTCATCATGTCTTTGATTGCTTAGCTGTTGCAGCCGCCATGCATTGTCTGTCATTGCCTCGCTAGATGATTTGCATTTCGAGCTGGCAATCAACATGGCCAATGTTGTTCGGGAGCACCACAATATTTGATTTTCTTCTGCTCTTCAGGGGATACAACAACAACAAAATATCCTGGATTCGAAAACAACAGTAATCCATTTCACGACTGTTTTTATTCTATCAAATATACAGACCACAGTACCAAAAATTAAATTTTAACCTTAGAAATTTGAAATAAAAAAATTCAGCAATGAAATGTTTGTTTTATAAAAATATTTTATCACCTGTTCACATGTTATATTCATATTATCTAGATTTCAGAAAAGTGTAATTTTTGTAAATATCCAAAAAGCAGTCGAAAATGGTATTATAAAGTGCTTAATAACTATCTAACTGCTATTGCTTTTTATGTCCCTTTTTATGTAGTAGTCTTATTAGAACGGGATCACGGTTTAAAGGGGATTCAAAGTGCTTACTAAAATATTAAAAAAAAATTAACTGTACTATTTTCGAATATCGAGCTATACTATTTTTCAACAATATTATCTTAATAGCATAATAGTCTAACTAATCTTTTAACATAATAGTCTCTAATACTATGATCGATTTTTTTTTTTTTTCATTCGAATCTTTCCAAAGTCCTTAAAGTAGAGTAGGCAGCTTGTAAAATTGTGAAAAAAAAAGTGTTTACTAAGTAATCGTTAACACGCAGTTCTCTAGTAGAAAAAAAGAAAAATGCAGGAAATAAATTCTAATCTGCATGGATTCTACCTTTTGACCTTGCAGGTTCTTATGGTTCAGTCATTTCACCTAACCCCCTCCCACAGAGAAAGACGAAATTCATCTTGAAGCACCCCTGAAGTTCGGTAATATAGCGTGCCTAATCAGACCATCAGCGGCGCCCCCAACGGCGAGCAAGGACAACGGGTTGTCTGCAAAGTAGAGGTTGTTAGATGCGTCTACGTTCGGTCACAGTATATCTGTCAACTGTCTGTTGCACTAACGAGCATGTAAACGAATAAGGAAACTTATCCATCTAGTACAGTTCAAGTCAAGATTTGCCGATCTATCAGTACTGTTTCATTAAACGTGTAAATAAAGCATGTTGTTTACACATTAAAATGCTTATTTACTTCTGGAATTCGAATCAATCTAATTGAACTAAACGTGTTGTTTTTCGAATTAAAAACGGATGAATGTAATTAAACTCTGAACGCTTCCATTAATAGTGTGCGTCAACTGGAGCAAAAAAATTAGATCATGGTGACTAATGTACGTTAGTTTTATAAAACAATGCTTCTTTTTTTTAAAACATAAACGTCACAAATAGCTGTAAATAAATTTATATATTTCCGTAGTTGCCTTTTTTTTTTTTTTTTTTTATTGGAATGATATTTGAAAAAAAAAAAATCAATGTTAAGAAACATTTTGGAATTTCGATAGATTAAAAAGGACGAAAAATAATAATAAACCATTTCTTTTAATGCTTTTAAAAAAAAAAATGTCATTCTTCTATTGTTAGAATGATTGTTTGTATATTTTTTTTTTTTTTATCTTTGGATTCTTTAAATTCTTCAGTACAGGTTTGTATTGGACTTTCATGGCAGCTTTTCGATAATTGTTTATAAGCTGATTTATAAACAATTATCTTTATTTTTGTTAATTTCTTTTTTTTTTGTAGAATAAAATCCGTAGTTGCAAATTAACTGGCATTTCTAGAAATTTTTATTTTTTAATTTTAGTTTTAACTTTTACTATAAGGAAGGTAATAAAAAATGTATTTCAAGAACTTTTACTGAATTAAATTTCAACTTAAAATTTTCCACCTAATTCATATTATATTTTGTTAAATGGAGAAAAAAGTGAAAAATGTAATTTCTTTAATGTAACATTTGCAAAAAAAGATTTCATTATACAATCCTTTTTTTAATCTATAATTTGAAAGATAAATTTTTTTATTCTAACGTGTTTGAAAAATATATATATTTAAGAAGTGGATGAAATGATACAAATATCTTCAAAATCAAAAACATTCCAATATTCAGTAATGTTTCAAATTTATACTTTCTTAAATTATAACTCCAAATTTTATTTAAAATTAACAAAATATTAATAACAATAATTTGCAATAGTTAATAGCGTTTTTAAATAAAACTAGATTTCGTAAGAAGACTAATATTTTATTTTGTTATTATTTAAAATTAAGATAACAAAATTATCTGATATTATTATAATTTCTATTATTAATGCTTTTTTACATTTGAAAAAATTCAATTCATCTTTAAAAGTTAGACCACTTATAACAACAGGACATAAATAAATTTAATTTTAACTTTTTCTATCTTTCTTTAATTAAATAAATTTATTTATAAAAATCAATTGAAACTCTGTATTTTTAAATAAAGTGTAAACTTAGTAATTCAGACCAGAAACATTTTCATTTCACGTATAATACGTTAAGAAAGGATCCGAGTTTTCAGGATATACTTAATAAAACAAAGAGAAATTTGAATAAAAGTAAAATAAAAAAATTTATAAAGCAACATAATATATTTTTTGAAAGGATTTTTGAATTATTTGAAGTATTTTTCAATAGCAATCAATTTAATAGAATTGAATTAATTCAAAAAAAAAAAAAATGTTAAAATATTGTTGACATCGAATAAGATAGAAAAATGCATTACATTCAAAACGAAAGTCCTGTCAAATTGCAAAATATGGGTCTGTTGGTATTTGGCGATTTTTTTGTATTGCCAATTGAGCGATGGGTTACCAAATGTGGTATTCCTGGCTTGTACATTTTGAAATCCGCTTTACTTATAATTACAACCCGTTACTTGACGGACTGTAACGTAAGAATTTTTGACGCCATATTTTGCGATTTTACCGAAAATTCTTGCGATGGAAAAGTTACAATTGCAAGTAATTTCATATCAAGCAACTATTCGTTGGTTTTCAAAAAATTGATAATAAAAAAAAATTTGAGAAATAAGAGGGATGCCACAAAAGCATAAATAAAGAACGCAATTTTCAGTAAAAAAATAAAATGGCAACCTGACGATTTTATCGGATGTTTTATCTGTCATTACGGATTGAACTTTTAAAAAGAAATACATAAAAATTGAATGATTATATGTCTGCAAAATAACGTATAATTTACTTGATTGAGATTCTTCTCAATCTTTTTTTTTTTTTATGATTTGAGACAAATAATGTGGGTTTGAATGGTTTAATTTTTTAAATCATGCACAGCTTTTTGAAATTAACTTGAATAGAATTCATTACATTAATTAATTATTTTTTACAAAACAATACCAATTTTTTTTTCTGTTTAATATTGTGCATTTTTTTTTTAAAAAGTTCCAAATAATTTACACTAATTATGTTTTATTGCCAGATTTACAAAATAAATTTGCTATTCTAAAATTCTTTTTTTAATTAAAATTTTATCGTTAAAATTTTTGTTTGAAAAAAAAAAAAAAAGTTTGTTTGTAGTTTTTATGTAAAACGAAGACATTTTTTAATGAAAATACAATTCTATTTAATAAAAACTGCAAAATTTTCAGATTTTACACAGCGAGAGAAAAAAAAAGAAATATATTTTCAATTACGTAACTGCTGAAATAACTTCCAGTTGAGAAATAGAGAAAAATATTAACATTAAGGGAAAAAAAGTGCAAATGTTCGAATTTTCAATTTATCTACATATGAAAATCTAAAATATTCATAAAATACTTCGCTTAAAATAAATCTTTTTTAAGAATGACATTGATAACAACTGCATCCGAATTAAAATGAAGCCAATCTACATAGAAATGGTTTTTCAAAGTATCTTTACAACATATTTAAACATATCTCACATCGCACTGATAAGTATGTTAAACAGCATTTCCAAAAGAAAATATTATATCATTAGTTAAAAACTTTATCACAAGATCCTTATCATTTTTTAAAAATAAATTTTTTAAAGACATTATGCCAAACTATATAAAAATTATTAGAAAACTAAATATCTGTTTATATTAATATCATTATTCTTGATGAAATAAGGAACACAAAAATTAATTACAAAATTCATGTTATTATACATGATTTATTATTCTGATGATTTATTATGATTATGATTTACTACTCTTATACTGATTTATTATACATGATTACAACTTTATTTATAATGTTATAGAAACATGCATAGCTGTTTCATTAAAATATATCATTATAGATAAAAATTTACAATAAAAACGCCCATAATTATTATTAAAAAAAGCTTATAAACTTTAATAAATTTGTCACATAATTCTATTTCAGTTCGTAACGTCTGACAAATTTTTAAATAAACATTTAAAATAAGTTAAAAGAGAATCGATGATTTTCTCTAGTGCGTTTAGTTATTTAAGAATTTTTTTTGCATATTAAATTTTTCTTTATGATCAAGAATTTCAAAATTAAAGAAATAATCTAGTATTTTATTTCAAGTTTTTTTTTTATGCATCATTGTATGTATCGTTTCAAACTTTAAACAGCTAACCATAATTTTCAAAAATTTCACATGCAATACAACAAACTCTTCATCCTCACCATCGTACAATGATGCTTACCATCTTTTCTGAAGATCAATAAAAATAAAGATATGTAATAATTAGATATGTGACAGATATGTAATAATTAATAGTTAAATTCAATGACTAATAAATAAAAATGTATAATATTATTGTACTTCAAAAATATTTTTGTGAATGATTGATTCAGTGATTTATGAATGTCTTGGAGATTATTATTCTACTTGAAATTTCAAGAATATTAAAATTAAAGGACTACTCTAGTATTTTATTTCAATTTTTTATGTATCATTGTATATGTTGTTTCAAATTTTAAGCAGTTAACCATAACTGTCCAAGACTATATATGTAATAAACAAATATTCCATTCTCACCTTCGTACAATGATGTTTACCATCTGAAGATCCATAAAAGGAAAGATATATAATAATTAGATATGTAATAATCAATAACTAAATTCAATAAGTAATAAATAAAAGCTTAATTCAAATTTTGTACTTAAAAATGTTTTTGTGAATGATTGATTTTGTAGATGGCTGATTCAGTGATTTATGAATATCTTGTAGATTATTATTCTACTTGAAATTTCAAGAATTTCAGAATGATAGAAAAGACTTATTTCATATCTTTAAATACATTTTATGTCACAAAACATAATCTTCGGTCCGTGACTTTCCAAATTTACATGCACCAGCTACGCAACAACTCCACTCGCCCTTTCTGGAAAACGACAAAAGTGAAGAACGAAAAAAAAAAGAAGAAGAAACAAAAAAAGATATTGATAAACAGAAGAAAAGATGTTTCGAAGCAACTGACTTAGCGTATAAGCAACTTTGGGAAAGAAACGGTCCTGATAATCCTCAAGGACAATCACATCGGCCAACTCTTTTAGTAACCCTATTCCCACACAAAACGCCTCTTCCGTTATTGGAAGCATTTCTTGCCCAACCCTATCCTTCCCACATTGGGAGGTAGGTGGCTGTTTCACGACCGACAATTGTCTTGTGTTGGTAGATGTTATTACCAAGTACGATGCATGTAAAAGCTTTCTTTAACTATCGGAATAGTTAAGGTTTATCAACATTTGAGATGACCTCAAGATAGTCAATAGTATAATTATTCTGTAAGATGTCAAACAACATTTAGATAATAATTTATTTATAAGATGACAACCTGATTTTGTTGGTATTTTAATAGCAGATCTTGTAAATTAAAAAAAAAAAAAAAAATCAAATGTCCGCGATATAGACTGTCATGTAAAATTAAAATTAAACTCATCTAAAAAAATAAGAATGTTATTTTGAAAATTTTAGTTTTTATATGTTTAAGTGGTTTTTGTTGTTAGAATTATCGTTGAACGTGCGGTTATATTGTTGAGCTTGGTGATGTTAACTGCCAGTGGTATAATTTAGAATCTATTTATGTAAAAGTTCTCTTGATTATCAGAATAGTAACACATCAGCATCTTAGAAGACATTAAGATTATTAACAATTAAATTCCATAATATTTCTACCAACATAAATAAGAATGTTATTTTGAAATATTTTAATTGAATTAATTGAATTTTGAAATTTTAATTGAATTGATTGAATTTTGAAATTTAAATTTAAATTTTTTAAATTATTTATACATTTAAGAGGTTTTTCAAGTTAGAACACTCGTCGAACGTGAAATATATTATTGAACTTGGAGATGTTAGCAGCTATTAATATAATTTGGAAACGATTTATGCAAAAATTCTCTTGATTATCAGAATTATAACGCATCAATATCTTATATAACATATGCATCTACCATATCAACCAATATGTACACTACACTATACATATTTATTCAACTAGATATTACTATGCATATTTATTACATCTGAATCTGTGCAAACTAGAAAACCTATAAATTTATATAATTTTTATAAAAAAAGTTAACAAAAAATTTATAATATAAATTTTTATATTTTAAGTTACTTAAATATAACAAATTAAATTCTTTTAATAATTAAATATCTTGAACATTATGTCATAACAGACAATTCCTACGTTGGTAGATGTTAGCACCAGATACAATTGATGCAAAGGTTATCCTGATTATTAGACAAATAATATGTTTATCAATATGTATGATAGCCAATAAAGCAAGATGTACGTAAGGTGATAACAACATATAGAACTAAATCTAATTCTAAGTATAAAACTTGACTTTGATGGAACTTTAACAGATTAATCTATATGTCAACATCAAATTTCCACGATAATGCTTCGTTTGTTTTGAGTAGTCAAAAATATAGATTCTAAAGCATTATTTTCGAATTTTAGAAAAAAAATTTTTGTACGAGTTACAAAATGTTTTCTTGTTTATCAGAATGTTTATATATATCGAACAGTAACAAAATATCAAGAAGTTAACATGGGATTGTTATATAGCATCCATACATATCAGTTTCATAACTTGATAATATTGAATTTAATTTAATAATATTTACACGCAATATTTTATTTAAAGGTAAAAATCTAAATTTCTGGGAATACCCAACTGAATAACTTATAAATCCATATAAAATAATCTCCATATAAAAAAAAATTCATATGTTTATTCATGTATTGACGAAAGACGATAACGATAACGATTACGATTACGATAGACATCTCTTTCAAGACAAATCCTTGAAAAAAACAAATTTTTAAAATTTTCTAGAATTTTAAAGATTATGGATAATAAAGACTATTTTTTTAAAATTAGAAGTAAAAACAATACATAAAACATTTTCAAATAAAAATGTTTTTTTAGAAGAAATTAATTGAGAAAATAAAATTTTATTTTCTAACAATCATTAAAAAAACAAATTTGCTTTAAGCAACAAGAATTTGTGTACATTAATATTCATTTATTAAATTTAAAACATAAGAAATGATTTCTAATACTAATATAGTATTCTTGAATTATTGCATATCTATCAATATATTTATTTTAAGTGATTGTGCATATTTAATATGAGAAACTCTTACAAACTTTTCGAATTATGATAGTTATTGTTTTGGATATCTGTGTTTTTTTAAAAATTAAGTTAGTTAATAATTGTTATTTCCGTTTTTTTAAATTTTATTCGTAGGATTTACTCCATGTTTTAATTTTATTCAAAATTATTGTGTTGACATACGGACGTTTTTGAAAGAAACAAAAAAAAAAAAAAAAAAAATTGTTTACAATTTAATTTTATGTCTTCGATAAGTTAGCAGGAAAACTAGCGTACTGTAGATGGAAAATGTTATTATTAGTTAACCGTATTTAAGAATAAATAATTCAAATAAAGGAAATAGCCATCTCAAAAAATAAATAATATCGCTTTTATTTTATTATGGAAAAAATTCTCGCTTAAATTCCAATGAGCTTTAAAAATCTTATTAGTTAAAAAATTATTCTAAAACCAAAACATTATTAATACTTTGAAAGAAAATACTGTTATAAATAAATTTCCTAGAATTTGCAATTATTATTTCTCTTAACAAATATGAATATATGAAGATTTAAAAAAGAATTATGTGAAATTAATGGTCCTTGAACGAGGATTTACAGAATTGTTTCCTCCATGAGAAAGATTGATTACAAGAAAAATGTTTATTTTCCTATACGTTTTTAAAATTTGTAAGTATGAAAATTTAAAAAAAATTTCGTAAAAAATTTAATAATTTATTAAGTAATTTTCGTAAAATAATGTACTTGTTTTTGAATACAGGAATTTGTTTCAATTACTTTTTCTTTTACTTTATAAATTAATAAAAATATCCAAGTCATAATCTAAATTTAAAAAAATAATTCAGACAAAATAAACTATATATGAATAACGAATATAAAGTTTAACGAGAAACTAATAACGAATAATGAATATGAATGAATATAAAGTTTAACGAGTAACGAATATCGAATATGAACGTTTAACGAATAACGAATGTCGAATACGAACATTTAACGAATAACGAATATCGAATACGAAAGTTTAACGAATAACGAATATCGAATACGAAAGTTTAACGAATAACGAAAGTTTAACGAATAACGAATATAAAGTTTAACGAATATAAAGTTTAACGAAAGAATGTTTAACGAATAACGTATATGAACTTTTAACGAATAACAAATATAATGTTTAACGAATAATGAATAAGAACGTTTAACGAATAATGTATACAAACTTTTAACGAATAACTAATATAGTGTTTAACGAATAACGAATATAAAGTTTAACGAATAACAAATAACGAATATCGAATACGAACGTTTAATGAAGAACGGATATAAAGTTTAACGAACAACAAATAATGAATACGAACCGAATATAAAGTTTAACGAATGCGAACGTTTAACGAATAACGTTAACGTTTTTGTAATGCAAAGCAACGTTGTTGGTCAGTAAGTTAGTTTTAAGCATATTGTTTTCAATTTTTAAAATGTTTAAAAGATAATATCTGATTTCTTCTTGTGAGATAAAAACAGTGATGTCAAAACAATATAATTTAAATATAAAAGATAATTTGTCTTGCAGAGAGCATTGTAACATTTAAAAAAGAACTGATGATATAAGTATTGTCAATTTATAAATCAGTATTTAAAATAATTTTTAAAAGCTGATAATTCAAAATTTTATTTGTCATAAACAATAGTAAATTATAAAAATTCAATTCCAGAAATATAAATGTTTCCAACGATAGATCAAATGAGTCAATTGTTTTTACTTGATATAATTTTTTTATAGTGAAACAATACACTTTAAATTATTTAAAGTATCGTAATACCATGTCTGTAATACGCAGATTATACTTTATTTCTGAGATGGATTTATAGACCGCTTTACAATTCAATATCAAATATAATTTTTATTTGGGGGAATTTTAAATAATCTTTTAAAAATAAAAACATAGACAAAAATGCCACGCTGATCATCGATGTGTGTTAGTGAATGAAAGGCTCTTAGAAATAAGTTATGGATAAAATTAAAAGTGCTTTACACAAGGCAATATAACTGCGATACTAATCAAGACTTTGATCTTTTGCAAATATGAAGATTATACATAGTAAGAAACAATTGCTTTGTTTTTAATATAATACTTTTAGGCATATAATTTCTGTCCAATTTCCATTATATAACATAATTTTTTAATACTTTTTATCTAGTATATAAAATGCTAAAACTAAACTAAAATGTTAAAACTGAAAAAGAAACTAAAAGTTAACTTAAATGTTAAAATTGAAGGTGAAATAGCAGATTAGGGGCCGTTGGGATTTGGCGTCAAAAAACCTTTTCGTCAATCTATGCCAAGTAATGGGTTGCGATTGTAAGTGAAGTGCATTGCAAACAGTACAAGAAATCCAGGTACCACATTTGGTGACTTATCGCTCAGCTGGCTCCCCAACAAAAGTTGCCAAATCCCAACGGCCCCTATTTTTGCGATTTGGCCAAATTGAAAATAAACTAAAAATTAATTAAAATGTTAAAACTGAAAAAATAAACTAAAAATTAACTAAATTTTTGAAATTTAAAAATAAACTAAAATTTTGAAATTGAAAAAATAAACTAAAAAAAAAAAAAAAAATTAAAAATTAACTAAAATGTTGCGACTGAAAAACAATCTAAAAGAAGCTAAAACTAAACTAAAATGTTAAAATTGAAAAATAAAATAAAAATTAACTAAAATGTTAAAACTGAAAAAGAAATTAAAATGTTAAAATTGAAAAGTAAACTAAAAATTAACTAAAATGTTAAAACTGAAAAGGAAACTATAAATTAACCAAAATTTTAAAATTGAAAAATAAACTAAAAAAAAAAAAAAAAAAAAAAATTAAAAGTTAACTAAAAAACTGAAAAATCAAGTGCGAATCATCCGTGAATTACGTCAGATCTTTTATTTTTATTACAATGCTGAAATTTACGCATGAGCAGTTATATCCCTCTACAGATTATGGAACAAGTTACTGCAATAATATGAAAATAATTGTGTTATTATAAGAAATCATCATATTTTAAATTTAAAAAAAAAAAAAAAGATAAGAAAATAGGAAAATAAAAAAAAAGGAAAATAAAGCAGCAATAAAGAACATAGAAAGTTTACTACTTAACGTAAGAAAGCGATAACAATTTATGAAACTCAAAATAAATGTTTTTAAGAGCTTTCAGAAAATTTTTCAAAACTCACTGACTTATTAATACCATTATTCTAAAAGGAAATAAAACGTATTTTTAAAACAGGTATTTTCCCCAAATTATCATACGATAAGTAAACAATAAACAATTTTAAAAGCCATTTTGTAATCCAAATATATTTAACGGTATAATATCATATTTATTGATTTGTTATTCTAAGCAGGATTGGATATGAGCAAAATAAGAAATGTTTATTTTTTTCTTCTGATTCAAATATATAAACGGAAATAAAAGAGTTTGCAAATTTATTATTAAACGTTCAAATTCAATTTTTCCCCTTCTTCAATGGTTTTATTCTAAACAAATTGATTAATCCAAACAATAGAAATTTCTTTTTTTACATTTTGTTTCTGTCATTGTCATACATTGTTCAACATTTCGATATCTTTTGTACTTTCAAAAATTTTTTTTTTTATAACTTTCATTTTTTCTCCGTAATGTGTTTATTTGTTTTAAGCTTCGTTTTGCCCGCTATTATCTCTAATCTTCAAATAACAAGATAATTTGAACATACAATTTTCATCGAATTCTTCCTTTTTTGGAATAGATTTTCTATTAAAACGAGTTGATGATTTTTAATCAATTGATTATTTATATTATTAAAATCAATCGGAGTTTTAGAAGAAGTAAACAAAAATAAATATCTATCTATGTAAAAATGAATAAACATCTATAAAAATATTATTATACATAAAACAATATATATATTTATTTATTTATATAAAATATAAAAATATATAAATAAATAAATTCTGATTTTCTTTTGTTCATCGACGGACTTTGTTTCGACTTTTGTAAGATAGACCATTGTCTATAACCACTGTCCATAATTCCATTGTCTGATAACAGTAATGATGACTTAGGAGAGACTTAAAGAATAACTGCCCCGTATGGATGAAAATCCGGACAACTTTCACTATGTAGTATGGCTGTCGACAGGAGAATGTTACAAATGCCAGTCTCTCTAGTTTTGAAAGTAATAATTGTAACACAAGCTTAAAATAAATAAAATAACTGGAATCATCTTACACTTTGCCTACTTATGATAACATCGGAAATCAATCAATTGATTTTGATATTATTAAAATTCGATTGTTTATATTAAAATCAATTGATTATTTATATTATTAAAATTATTTGATTATTAAAATTATTTAAGGAAAATATTATTAAAATCAGTAATTTATAAATTACTGATTTTTTTTTGTTCATTGACGGACCTTGTTTCGATTATTGTATAAGTTGTCTGATAACAGTAATGAAGACTTTAGGAATGACTTAAAAAATTATCTGTATTATGTTCCGGAAAAATCGGATAGTGTGAATCGATGGGAGAATGTTGCAACACCCACCGAGTCTGGAAAATTGTAACAAAGCCACAAATAAATAAAATAACTCGGATCCTCCTGCCCTTTGCCTACTCATACCATCGGAAATCAATTGCAATTTTAAAAAATAAACAGTGATTCCTGACGTTTTTTGTTCATCGACAGACTTTGTTTCGACTATTGTATAACAAGTCCATAGTCTGATAACAGTAATGAAGACTTTTTAGGAAGGACTTAAAGAGTAATTGTCCAACATTTGTATGTATAGTATGTGAGAAAATCCGGAAAATTTTTCATCAAGTAGTATGACTGTCGAAGGAAGAATGTTAAGACAGCCACCGAGTTTCCCTATTTTTGAAAGTAATAATTGTAACACAAGCCTCAAATAAATAAAATAACTGGAATTCTCCTTCATTTTGGATACTCGTGATATCATCGGAAGTCAATCGCAGTTTAAAAGAAAGTAAATACTGTAAAAATAATTTATAAATTTCTGAAATTTTTTGTTTATTGACGGGCATTGTATCGACTGTTAAGTCCATTGTCTGGTTAGAGTAATGATGACTTTTAGGAAGGACTGAAAAGAGTAACTGCTCAAATGTCCAGCTGCTTCTGTATATAGTATGTGAGAAAATCAGGAAACTTACAGCGGGTTGTATAACTGTCGATAGGAGAATGCAACAATAGACACTGAATCTCCCTGTTTTTTAAAATAATAATTGTAACACAAGCTTCAAATAAATAAAATAACTGGAATCCTCCTGCACTTTGCGTACTCGTGAAACTCATACCATCGGAATTCAATTTGCAGTTTAAAAGAAAGTAAACAGTGTAAAATAATTTTGAAAAATGCTTTTTGTTCATCGACGGACTTTGTTTCGACTATAGTATGGCAAGTCCATTGTCCATAAGCCAATAGTCTGATAACAATAATGATGACTTTAGGACGGATTTAAAGAGCATCCTGCATCTGTATAAAGTAAGGGAAAATCCGGAAAAAGCAGGACAGAATTGGGTGACTACTAAGTAGTTAAAAGTAGGCGTTTTTCGTCTGCTTTTGAAAGTTATACTTGTAACACAAGCCTCAAATAAATAAAATAACTGGAATGCTCCTACATTTGCCTAATCATGATACCATCGGAAAATCAATCACAATTTAAAAAAAAAAGTAAACAATGTAAAAATAATTTATAAATTTCTGATGTTTTCTTGTTCATCGACGGACCCCTGTTTCGGATGTTGTATGAAAAGTCCATTGTCTGATAACAGTAATGATGACTTTAGGAAGGATTTAAACAATAACGCAATGTTCCGCATCTCTACATAGTAAGGGGAGAAAATTCAGAAAACTTTTAGCAGGTAGTATGAGTGTCGATGGGAGAATGTTACAATAGCCACCTAGTCTGCTTTTTCTCTACTTTTGAAAGTAATAATAGTAACACGAGCCTCAGATAAATAAAATAACAGGAATCCTCCTGCTTTTTGCCTACTCGTGATCTCATCAGAACACAATTTCTGATTTAAACATTTTGAAAATGTTAATGATTTTGAAAATTTCAAAAGCTTTCTTTTCTAAAAATAAAAGTGGATATTTATTCTCTGATATGTTAACAAATGTGTGTTAACATATCAGAGAATAATAGATTTAATAATATGAGAATAAGATGATATAAAATAAGATAATCAGAGAATAATATGATTTAATAATATGAGATGATATAAGATAAGATAATCAGAGAATAATATGATCAGAATATTAATGATTCAAAATACACATTAGAAAATTCATGCAGGCTATTACAATGTTACAATATTAAATTTTAAAGCTTATTCTCAATTGTTTAATCAATTTAGCATATCAAATTAATTAATGGCAGTATTTTATGGCCAATTAATGGCAGTATTTAGCATTACTGTAATACTATGCAAAACTAACCAATAACAGATTTTAAAAATGAATATGAATTTGGCAGCTAAACTACTTTTGAAGTTTTGGTTTTAAATTAAATTGATATTTTATTTGAAAAACAAGGTTTAAATTATGATAACTAATTTGAAATACTGTGATTTTGTATATCATAAATAAAATGTTTTCCATACATAAAATAGTCCTTTTGTATATCATACATTTTCATATTTTTATGTTTTAATAGTAAAATAACTAAGCCATCAATCTCATGCAAAATAAATTGAAATTGTGTTAGAAGGTGAAAAAAAAAATATTTATCACAGTTTATTTAATTGGTTAAACGGCATAAATTTTCTATTAGTTTTGAAGAAGTTAATGCCAAATCGTGACTATAAAAAATAAAAATTCTCCAGAGTTAAAATATGAATTGAGGTCGACGTAGTTCCGTTTCAAGAACTAGTTAGCACAGCAACAAAATCTTACGAAACTCTGAAGTGAATAATGAGATTAGACGATTAGAATGATTTTGTATTTAACATTTGCATAGTGAATATTAAACATACAATATTTTAATGATTTGATAATTAAAAAAATAACTAATGAGTTTCAAATAAATAACATTGTCTTTACATGTTAAATGAGATTAAGACGACTTGATCTGAATTAATGCTATGTTAGATAAGCATGTAAGCTCCTAAATTTTTTTTTTTTTTTACTCGTCGAAAGGTGGAGTTTTGCATTGAAAGGCGTGATTGATTGCCCAAAAAATAAGATCAATTATTTTTTTTTAAAAACTCTTTATTTATTCTTCTAAATTTATTCCATCGCCTTCAAAGTATTCCCTCCGGACACAAAGCACTTATGACAACTTTTTTCCAATCCTCAATGCATACTAAAAAGTCATCGGCACGGATGGCCGTCAAAGCGCGCGGCGATTCACGTTGAATCGCTTCAATCGACTTAAAACGGTGTCCCCGGAGTGAACTTTTGAGTTTAGGAATAGCCAGAAGTCGTACGGTGCTTGTGGAACGAAGTTTCATTTGCAGTGTGAGCTGGCGCATTCAGTGTTTTCGGTACCAATTGAGATTTGACGCATTTGAGGCCCAAAATGGAATGGAGCGATCCTTTTGAAATTCCAATATCATCAGCAAGGTCTCTAGTTGTCAATCGACGGTTTGAAAGCACCAAATCTTTAATCTTTTGGACGTGAGCTTTGTCGGTTGAGGTTGATGGCCGACCAGAGGGTCTTCGTCTTCAACGCGTTCTCTGCCTTCTTTGAACTGTTTATACCACTTGTAAACATTTCTTTCCGAGAATATTGCCTCTTTTGTTTACGCTGCAGTTGTGAATTGTTTCTTTCGGTTCCAACAATACTAAATTTATAACTTAATTTTAGCATTAAAAAGCTTTTTAAAATTGAAAATGCTAGTTTTATGCCATGCACCCAAGAATGACCCCCCTCCTCCAGGACGGTCTTGGGGGCGGTTAACAAACTGAAATGTGACAGGTTATGAAAGCTCAATAGATCATGCTCACCGAATGCCTTCTGCAACATTCTATACGTTTCCGCAAACAAAATTTAATGCAAGTTCTTTGCTCAATGAATTCAGACATTTCAAAAATCAGCGGAATCAGTTTTAGCGTCTCAGAAAGCCAAGCATAACTCAAACACTAATGAATATTTTGACGTGAAATTTCACTTAGATGTCAAGGTAGTACCAGCAACCTAAAAAAAAAAAAAAAAAAAAAAAAAAAAAAAAAAAAAAAAAAAAAAAAATTCCCATAAGCCCCAGGAATGCCAACACCCAAGTCGTGTTTCATTGGCACGGTATTTTTAAGGCCTTATAAATCTTCATGTCCTTTTTCTGCTATGAATTTAAATACAAAACTGTTGTAAAAGGCATTAATATTTTTATATAACTAATACAGAAATGTAATCAAAATATTGATCTAGTTGTGAGTGTAATATAATGAAAATGCCCGACTTGTGGCAACGTGCGCCGCTGGTGAGCATTATTGCTTAGGTTCAATCCACTGGCGGATTTTGTTTAGACACTGTTTCAGAAACGAGGAAACTCTATAATGCTGTGATGTTCAGTATCTTACCTTGTTCATCGGATTACCTAGTGGAGTTTTCTGAGTTTTCTTCCGTACAATAAGCAAATGCGGGGAGTTCCGACTAAAAGTCTTCACATTTTATTTGAAACTGTATTTGTAATATTGATTTTAGAAATGCGAACACATATTATGATTTCAAAGCTGATTAGATATTTCGATGTGATGATTTTGAGATAATTTTTTTTTTAAATTGGAAGTTATAGAATAAATATGTGTATAATGTTTTTATATTTATGAGTTGAAAAATTTTTATGTATAAAAATGTACATATATGGGAGCCTCCCTTGCCCAGATAAATAAAAGATAAAACCAAAGCAGTTGTATATTCATTTGTTTCGACTTTGACGCAATGGCGCAACAACCCCATGGTGGTCCAAGGCCGTCTGCCTGCTGGCAGATTCCGAAACATGATATGTTTATCTTTTTACGGGGTAGGTTTGTCAGCGCTAAGCCTAACAGTCTTATTAGACAGGGGACCTACAGTTTAAAGTTTTTTTTTTTTCTTTATAATGCAGCTGGCAAACTACAGTTTAAAGTGGATTCAATAATTATTTACCTTTCGCTGAACTTACAGAAGTAATTCATGCTACTCCAACTACTTCACTTGGAAATTACAGAATTCCAGCTAAGTTTATCAAAATCCTTCTCATTTACTAGCTTCAATAGCTTCTATGAATTTTCAATAATAATAGCAGATTTCGCAACATGAAATGCTTTCTTTTTCACTGGGTAGCGTTGTCAGCCCTACGCCCAACGCTCTACATTCATGTTAGAACGGGGCCTGATGGCCGAGTGACTAGCGCTCTGTACCCCAGGTTTCGGGTTCAAATCCCGGCGGTGCCATTAATGTTAGTAGTGGTTCGGAATCCTTCTTAAATCGTAGGCCCCGGTCTCATATGACCGTAGAGCGTCACAGCACCCAATCAGACTTCTTTTATCTACATCATTCCCAAACTGTAAAGGGGGCAACTCAGCTCTAGGCACAGTGATGTGGGTAGTAGTAGTAGTAGTCATATTAGACTGGAACCTACGGTTTAACGACGGCCTGATGGCAAATGGCGAGCGTTCTGTCCTTTTGGTACCACAGGTTTCAGGTTCGAATCCCTGGTCGTGGCAAGGATGTTTGTTAGTGGTTCGGAATTTGTTAAACTGTAGGCCCGGTCTAATTAGCCTAAAGTGTGCGTAAATGAGTGTGTGATCGTAGAGCGACAAACCAAACAAAACCTACGGTTTAAAGTGGATTCCGAACCACTAACACACATTCTTGTTGCCTTTGGGACTTGAGCCCGAAGCCTGTGACTCCGAGCTCTAGTCACTCGACCATAAATAAACTATCAATTTCTGAATAACTAGTGATATCAATTATTTCTGAACTAGATCAATAATTTGGGATTTTTTTGAAATTGAAATTTATGAAGTAAAAATTTAACTTTTTAAAGTACATGCAAACAAATATAAATTTATCCAGCCAATACTGTCAAAAGTGCATCTTATCATTTTTGATATCAGTCTGAAAATTTTGGATGTGACAAAAATTGATTCCTTTATTGTTTATGTATAAATAAAAACCTCACCACTTGAAAGTTTTTCAGACACTTCACAAGCAAGATAAATACGTCAAAGACGCTGATAATTCTGATATCTACTCTATTGACAAACACATTATATCACTGTTTTTTTCTTCAATACAATTTTTTAACAATTACGCAAGTATTATATGCGAAATAACTCACAAAAAATAACAAAAAAGTACTGATAAATGTTATTTTTTATTTTATCGTTTGATTTTATAACACTTTAGATTGGACTTTAATCATTGAGATCACTTTCAGTATGTGTAAATAAATTTTTATTGTGAAAAGATATATTTAATTTAATACAAAAATTAACTAGCAAAAATTTAATTTGAAAAATTTATTACTTAATACTATTATTAATAATTTTCTATTTTCAAACTTGAATAAAAATTATTATTTTATTTTTAATCGTATTCAACCCATTTAAGTGAAATATGACGCATAATTCACTTAAATAAGTAATTTTTTTTAATATGTGGATTAACATTAAATTTGTTAGTCTGTCTGGATAAACAATGAGTTTGTTATTAAATATTATATTTGTTTTGGTATTTAAATGTAAATAATAAGCTTTGATATATTTTTTTTATAATCATTGAAAATTATTGAAAAACAATTAATTAAAAAAGAATCTGTTTTTCCTTTACATCAAAAAATTTACATATTTTTTTGTGAAACTGTATTTGTAATGTTGATGTAGAAATGTGCCCATTTAAAAAATGTGCACACATATTATAATTACGAGGTTGATTAAATATTTTTCGTTGTGGTATTTAAATGTAAAAATACGCTTTGATAAATTTTTATAATCATTGAAAGTTATTGAACAAAATTTAACTAAAAGAGAATCTGTTTTTACTCTATATTGAATAATGCACATTTTTTTAACTTATTTTTTTGAAACTGTATTTGTAATGTTGATGCTTAGAAATGTGCTAATCTAAAAAAAAAAAAATGTGCACGCATATTATGATTTCGAGGCTGATTTGATATTTAGATGTAATGATTTCACTAATTTTTAAAACTGAAAGTTATAATTGGCAATAGTTTGCTTACTAAATATATTTGGATAATTTTTTTAATTGAAACTTATAGAATAAAAATGAGTATAATATTTTTTGTATTTATGAATTGAAAATTTTTTATCTTCCTTAAAAATATTTATATCTTGTAACCTCTCTTCCCCAAATAAATAAAAGGCAAAGCCAAGGCAGCTGTATATTCATTTGTTTTGATTTTTTCATGTAATTCTTGAATGGCACAACAACTCCATGGTGGAGCAAGGCCGTCTACCCACTGGCAGATTCCGAAACATGATATGTTTATCTTTTTTATGGAATACGGTTGTCAGCGCTACGCCCAACGGTTATATTAGACCGGGATCTACGGTTTAGAGTGAATTCAGGTTTAGGTTTGGTTTGTCGCTCTACGGTCATTTTGTGTACAATTAAATTAATAAGATAGAATCTACAGTTTAACGTGGATTCCGAACCACTAACAAACATCCATGTCGTCGCCAGGATTCGAACCTGGACCCCGTATACCAAAGACTAGAGAGCCAACCAATTGGCTTAAAGTGGATTCAGAGCTACTTCAAATATCCATGGCACTGCGAGGGCTCGAACTGAAAAAACTGTGGTACCGTGCACTGGAATTCTAGTCACTCCCCACTATGTTCATTATTAATGTAAGTCAACATCGGCACAGAGTGGGAAAAGGCCGTCTGCCTGTTGGCAGATTTATAGACAGGTTTGTTTTTGTTTGGTTTTGTCGCTCTACGGTCATTTTGTGTACAGTTAGATTAATAAGATCGGGACCTACAGTTTAACGTGGATTCCAAGCCATTCACAAACATCCATGCCACTACCAGGATTCGAACCTGAACTGTGATACCAAAGGCCAGAGAGCTAGCCAATTGCCCATCAAACTTCTAGACAGGAGATGCTTTCTTTTTAAGTGGTAGGGTTGTGAGCCCTACGCTAGCGTCAAATGAGACTGGGAACTATGGTTTAAAGTAGATTGCAAACCACTACATACATCCATGGTACAACCGGAGTCGAACCGAAACCTATGGCCCCGGAGCAATAGTCACTCGGCTATCAGGCATGCAATTAGTAGGATTTATTTTTATTTGATTTAGTTTAAATATTATTAAAGATTATAAATTTCAGTTTACATTCAACGCATCCTTTGCGCTTTACATTATTTTCTCCGAAATGTAAAAAAAAAGAAAAAGCGACAAACAAACTGTTTAAAAAAAAAGATTATTTAGATTGTTTTTTTTTTTTTTATCGAAAAGTAAACAGGTGATGAATATAAATGCGAGATTAGCATTCAAAATACGTTTTAAGTCCTTTTTGAAAGAAATACTGTTAGCTGTAGATTTCTTTTTTATTATGCAAATATTATAGGAAGTCTTATAACAATAAAAAAAATAAATGAAGAACGATTTGCAAGAAATAAATAGATTAACTGTAAATTTTCAGTGACATAGAAGATGAATGTTGCTTTCAAAAGAATCTAAAACACCAATTGAACCCACACAAACACATCCGCGTCGTTATTACTCTAAAGAAATTGTGAACGAATTCAAAAAGGGTGAACGATCGAATTAAAAGAAGGAACAATAAATAAATGACGAATACGCTTTTTATCCGAAACTGCTTCTAAAATTTATTTATTTTTCCAAAACATTCATTTTAAAGTAATGATAGTAAATTGCAAAGGGAAGTCAAAAACTTGTCATGGCATCATCTATCACGGAATTCACCGAAAGTCGTCTACAGTTTGATTCATGAATTACTAAAAATGTCACGTACTACCCAACGGGAGACATTAAAAGCAATTCATAGCTGAGATTGCTCGATTTTTGAAAAAGATAAATAGAAGGAGGAAAAAAAGGATTATGGAACCAAATACTTCACTTCGTTTCTCAATGTGAAACAGTTTTTGTTACCCAACTCTTGATCAATCATTTATTTTCTAAGAATTTATTCATTAGTTATATCTTTCTAAAGTACTACACCTCATCACACCACACCACCACTGTGCATAGAAGAGTTGTCTTCACTTTGAGAATGATGCGATGAAAAGTTTGATTGGGCTCCGTGTCTCTTACAGTCATAAGGAGACCGGGACTTACGGAATCACTACAAACACTGTGGTACCGCCGGGATTCGAACCCGAAATCTGTGGTAACGAGCTCCAAAGCGCCAGCTACTCGGCCACCAGTATAAAGCAATTCGGCCCTTATAAAGTACTTTATACCCTTATAAAGTACTTTATACCCTTATAAAGTACTTTTATACTTTATACCCCTACTACTACACCACAACACAACACATCACTGTGCCTAGAGCTGAGTTGCCTTTTGCATTTAAGGAATGATGTCGGTGAAAAAGTCTGATTGCAAGTGTGATTAAAGCAATGCAGAACTGAGATTACTCGATTTTTGAAAGATAAATAGTAACTAGGAAAAAAGGATTATGGAACTAAATACTCACCCATTTCTCAATGAGAAATAGTTTTTGTTATCTGCAATTTGAGTTTCACAATAATATTATCTAAATCAATAATTTATTTTCTAAAAAATTTACTCATTAGTTATATCCTTGTAAAGTATTGAAACAGGTTCAGTTTTTTTTTTTAAATATTTACTTTAACCGTGCTTCCTCCTACACACAGGCAACAGCTCCCTGTGGCGTTCAGAGAAATGGCCAGTTGGCCATGAGACTCTCACCAGAGAGAAGTGCAGCGCAACCACGCGTTTCTGTTGAGAAATGTTTAGTTTACAGTCTCTCATCTCCGAGAAGAAATATATTTAACGCAACGCACAAATTTTTACATATTAATTAAATGTGTGCTTTTCTTAAGAAAAAAATCTGCGTTAATTTTGGAAATAATTTTAGTTCTTCTT